>JAOANK020847714.1:0-10333 GCA_026257165.2 Telfairia occidentalis | reverse complement strand
AAGAAACAAAAATATTTCTTTTAAATTTTTAACATCGGAAGCCTCAAATTATCGTTCCAAGTATAAAAATCAAATTAAGATTTGAAATTTAGATTAATCACTTGAAGTTCTAAATTTGATTTATATTTATTGTACGTGAAACTATTTTTAGTGCAATAGAAAGGATGAGAGTTGAGATTGAAAGAAAGACACCAGAGGTACATGAAACTCAAGGTTCGAACCAAAACAATCCAACAAATTACTCCTAATGCATTTTATTTATGAATGTCAAGGTAAACTTCATCCTATACAACCACACCTAGCAACCTTGGTCTTGCTTTGCCTCTCTAAGCCTCTAAAATTGCCACAAAAGCTGGATTTTGAAATTGGAAGATTGTTTCTATGAATTGTCACAACTATTTTTTAGTCATTGTCTTTACTTTGCATGTTTATTATAAGTTCAATCTAAAATTGCTTTAAGTTAAGCACATTTATAAGAATTCCTATTACGTAAGGGGCAAAATGCACCTTCTTTGTAAAAGTAAAACCGATCAATTATTCCACTCATTCTAAACATAGAGTTAATTCCTTTATACGTGATTTATTTGTGTGGAAGCTTTCCATAAACAGTATCATGTTTATATTGTTTTTCTTTTTTGCATGAGTGATCATTCCTTATATTCTCATTGATTTCATGTATCACCAAGATATTGCGGCGCATAGTCAAATTGATGAAATGGAAATCTTATGATGGATAGAAATATTAATGGGAACATTGACATATAACCTAGATAAATTTTGCTCAAATATAATTTAACATAATTGGTAAAACAAGGGAATTAAATTAAGCAAAAAAAATGTAAATGATAAAGTATGTACATCAAATCACAAAAAAAACCATCTAAGTTTAAGACCATAAGATATTAATTAAAAATAATAATAATTACGTCAAATTGGGTGCATATTAATTTGAGAAAATAATGTTAAAGTTGTTTTTGTCCGGTAGTAAAGGGAATAATTTAGATTTGTTAAATGGGGCGTTTCCCTGAAAACCATTCTCTCTAGCCCTTGGAATATTCTCTTTTCTCACTCTTTCATTTCTTGGCTCTATAAATATCAGTTCAGCCACCCCATAACCTCCCATACTGAAAGGAAAAAAAATCAAACCCAGAATTGCAATCAACCAGCTACAAGAAGAAGAAAAAAATGGTGGGTTTTTCTCTAATTCCTCCTTTTCTTTTTTATTTATTTACTTTTTCCTGAAAGCGCTTTATGATGTCTTTGGTGTCTAGCTGTGAAAATAATTGAATTGGATAATAGGAATTAATTGAGGAGGAGGAGAACAGGAGGAGATGGGAGGGGTATGTGGACTGGCGGAAGAGGGCGGCGGTGAGAGGGCGACACGGCGGGATGAGGGCGGCGGCATTTGTATTGGGTTAGTTTGTTTAGATTAATTTGGTGTGTTGGAATTAATATTATATAAATAAAAATAGAGTGGTGTTTTTAAATTGTGTGCGTGTTGGTGGTGGTTTTTGCAGGGGTGGAGATATTAGAGAACTTGGCGTTTTTGGCAAATGCGAGCAACTTGGTGATGTATTTGAGGAAATATATGCAATACTCACCGGGGAAATCGGCGAACCATGTCACAACCTTCATGGGCACCGCTTTCCTTCTTGCCCTCCTCGGTGGCTTCTTATCCGATGCCTTTTTCACCACTTATCACGTTTTCCTTTTCTCCTCACTCCTTGAGTTTCTGGTACCCTTCTTTTTACTATTTGATTCTCTCTTTTCTTTATTTTTCATGCCTTTCCTTTCTTTCTCTAATTTATCATCATGGACTCACCCTAAAACCAACTACCTACCTTACTTTATAAAGTTAAAGAACGTAAAATTTTGCTTTCCCTTCGAAATTATTCTTTCTCCGCACCGATTTATCAAAACCTATATCATTGGTCTTCAACAATTCTTTTTCTAGTGTGTTCACTATCCGTTCTCTGTTAAACATATCTAGGTTATTTTTTTTGAGAAGCGACCGATTGTGGCACAACTAAGAAAGATTCTTCTTTTTATTTATTTTTTTGGGTTCAACTCAATGAAAATGGATTGAAGGGGACGATGTCCCACAAACTAAGGCAAACGTACGCATCGGTTTCTTTCCAAAGATCATGACACACATCCCAACAACCCAACTTTTCTTTTTTTTTTACTTCAACCACATGTGGGCTTCAGGATTAATCGGCCCTATGGTAATAGATACCTTAAGTTATGTTCCGATTGACATAATCAAGTCTTTTTTTAGTTTAACAATGTTAGGGAATAACTCCAACTTTTCAACAAAAGTATATGCCTTTTTATTTAGTTCAACATTATTGCATGCGCAAAATATAAATTTAATTTTTAGTATGGTAATAGATGTTTTATTCACCAAGCTATGCTCGTATTAGCAAGATGAGTATATGTCTTAACAAGTTCAACTATGTATAGGTTAAGAACTAAATTTGTAATAATTTTTTTAAAAAAAATTCTTAAATATTATAGGAGTATAATTAGGTGACAATGAGCAATAGTACGCAAAGAAAATATGTCATAGGAGAAAATTGTTTAACACTTAGTAATAACATAGATGTTTTTAGAGATGTAATCAAATTATAAGGATCAAATTAAAATTCTTTAAAATGATAGAGATTAAATTAAAATCAAACATAAGTTATAAGGAATAAAATGATAGTTTAACCCGAACCTGAAAATGTCAATCCAAGGATAGTTTTTTTCAGTGCAAATCCAAGCATATAGTTAAATGGACAACGCATTTACTAATATTGCAAATATCGATGGTTTGATTCTCCAATTTTATAATTGTTGAATTAAGAAGGAAACAAAAAACTTAAATCTGAAAATAAAAATAAAGACCTATCAACAACAATTTAAATATATTAAAGAGGAGAGTATACAGCAATATGGAATTAAACTACTACTTATTCTTTAAGATAGATAATTTTTAATGAATAAAACATACCAGTAAAATCAATATATTTATTAATTAAAATTTAAGACTAAGTTAATTTATAATTTATCCGTACTATAAATATAATTAATAAAAATGGAACCATAATAGGAAACGAAGTTGAAATTTCATAAAAATACGTCATTAAAAATGAGGCATAAAATGAATCCAAGTTGGAATTCCATAAACAAAAATTATTAGAAATATATAAACGTAGCACATTAAGGATAAAACTTAAAAGTTAATGATATAAACTATACACAGGGGTCTCATCCCACAAAAAAAAAAAAAAAAAAAAAAAAAAAAAAAACTATAGACAGGGGTCAAATAAGATGTTTTGAAGTGTACTTGAGGGTACTGTATGAGTGTTTTAGTAAAACGTGATTCATAATAAGTTACTTTAATGTTCAATTTTATATTCTTACAAATACTTTCCCGGTCAATTATTTACACAATAAAATAAGTATTTCTCCAACAAAACCTGATTCATAATAAATTACTTTGATGTTTAATTTTATATTCTTGCAAATACTTTTTGTTCAATTATTTAGTAATTTGATAAGTATTTTTAGTTTCTTAAAGGCTTTATATTATTTTCAAATATCATGATTTGAAAAAAAAAATTAAAATACTTTTAGGTATGACAAAAGTACTCCTAGCCATATGAAAAACAATTCCGAATATGCTCATAAATTTTTTTTGTTTTACTTTCAATATTTTAAAATTTAACAATTCTTATAAGATAATACTTTTATGTAATCTTGTCATCATTCTAATATTTTGATTTAAATGACATTATAAAATAGTTCTTAATTTAAAACATGAAATACAGTAATGAGAAAATAAGGGCCGTTTTGTAATAGTTTTTTTCTTGTTTCTAATTTTCGTTTCTCATTTGTTGAGAAACAGATATATTTTCTAATCCATCTCGTTTCTTATTTCTAAATTTTAAGTAACGTTTTGAAAAATTGGATAAAATTTGAAAAATTACAAAAAGTATTTTTCAATTTTTTTTTTGTTTATTTTTTCAATTTTCAAGTTTGTAACATTTTTTCTCTTTCAAATCTCTTCTCTTTCTATCCCTCTTTCCCTCTCTTCCATTATAATTTTTTTTTCTTTTCATACTTCTTTGTTCTTTTCATTTTTCATTTTTTGTTTTTGTTTTTGTTTTTTTCTTTTTCTCTCTCTCATCTCTCTCCTTTCCTTTCCTTTCCTTTCCTTTTCTTTTACATTTATTTTTATCCTTTTTTTCTTTTCATTTATGACTCTTTAATTATTACTTTTTATTTAAATTTTTATTATTTTTCTTTAGTTTTGGTAGGATTTTAATTTATCTTTATTAAATTAATAAATTATTAAAATGTTTCATTTTCCATTAATTTTCAAAGGGAAAAAATATTCTTCTTTCTTTTTTTAGATTTTATTTGTGTGTATGGTTGGCTAAATTAATGAATTTTTTTTATTATTGAATTAAAAAATGTGGATATGTTCGATTGCATATCTTTAAATAAATGTCCAATTACCAAGTTGAAACATAAAAATATATATCAATAGGATGTTGTGCAATAAACTAATGATAGTTGAAAATTTACAAAGTTTGTTGGGCAATTTTACAAATTATTCTAATTGAACTAACTTATGTGAGACATCATTTAAGATGAATTGGCTCAAGTGAGAGGTGACATTACAGATCAATTCGAATAACATTTGAAAGATTAAATTTATTATTATTATATTATTTTAATTTTTTTTTTATTGAAATTGTATTAAATATATTATATACTCTATATAATGATTTCATATTTGATTTAATGCATGTTATATATATTTATTATATTATATGTACTAAATTTTATTTAAACTAAAAAAGAAAATAAGAAACAATTATCAAATACATTTCTATTTCTGTTTTTTTTTTTTAGAAACAAGAAACAGAAATAGTTATCAAATATGTATATGTTTCTAGTTCTAAAAGAAAGGAAAGAAGAAATGGGAAATGAGAATGTTCCCAAGCGGGCCCTAAAAGACCGCCACCCTACATGTTTAATTAAAAAATAGAGAAAAAAAATATCAATTTTCACTTCTATACTTGTCAAGTTGTTTCAATTGTAAACCTAAACTTTTAGTTTTATTGAATTGAATCTCAAACTTAGATAAATGTTAAAATTTTAACCTTAAACTTGAAAAAGTGCTTCAATTTTTATCCTATAATAAATTTAACCCTAAACTTTAAAATGTATTCTCATATATGTATTCAATGTATTATAAAACATACACAAGAAATAAAATAGATAGAATTACAAAGAAAAATGACATTAAAAATAATTGTTGGTACAAATTTATAGTTTTGGCAAAATTTTTCAATAGTTAATTTATGCATTAATCAAACTTAATTTTGTACAATATTTTATTCTATTGAAATTAGTGACTTTATGAAGATTTTCATAGGGCGAATTAACAAAAATTGAATAAGAGTTAAAATTAAAATATATATATAAGGTTAGAGTCTATTATGAATCAAAAGTTTGATCAAAATTGATACAATCTCACCTAGGACAAAGTCAAAATTGATTGTCCCCCCCCAAAAAAAAAAAAATTATGAAAACTTTAAATTGCATGACGTATCCTTTGGATGGAGGAGAATGATAAATATTTAGATAGGAACAATGATTTAAATATCTATTAATATGTCGATAGATCCGTCGATATATCTATAAATTGGAGGGTTCGATTTTGATATTAAAAATAATTAATATTTTCAATATCCGTATAAATATCTATGAAACGTAAAAAATAACATCATTTAGTAATAAATATGAATGTAAATACTAATAATAAGAACTATTACTTATTTTGAGATGAAAGTAACTTAGTTATTGTTTGAAGTAATTTTTATAATTTTTTTAGTTTACTAGAATATCCGTGAATATTAATTTTTCATCGATATATTCATAAATATATCCGTAAAATTGAAATGTCGATATCAATACCGATATTTTAATTTTTGGATTGGAAAGAAAAAGTGAAAAAAGAAGTTAAAAGAAAAAAAAAAAGAACTTTCCTCTTCATTTCTTTTAGTAAAGTGTAGAGGGGCCCACAATAGCGTGAATGCAATGTCATCCACGAGTGTGTGTTGTACGACATTGGAACTCATCCGTTTACGTCAAACCAAATAAAGCTTTTTTTCTCCTCTTTTCTTTTCTTTTTATCTCGTTTTCAGCTCCACAAACCAAACCTCTTTACTTGTCGTTTTCTAAGTTTTTCAGCTGGAAAACCTTGTCTCTTCACATCTTCCCCATAAAGCCCTTTTTGGCAAAAACATCGTCTAGGAGGAAGAATAAGGCAGCTGATAGTTTTCCGTGGTTTTCAATACTGGTTGAAGTAAAGATTGAAATTACTTAAATATATTTGTAACCTCTGATTGTTGGGAACAGTTAGATTTTAAACTTGTATTCAACTGTTTACTAGCCATAGTCACATTGAAATCAGACTTTCAAAGAAGTGTTTAATACATCCCTTAGATTTAAAAATATCTAATAGATTGTTAAAATTTAATTTTGTGTCTAATACATTTTTTAATTTTTAAAGTGCCTAATAATTAGGTTTTTGACCTATTATATATTTTCTAAAATTATATATTTTCTAAAATTGGAGAAAATGTTAGACATAGAATTAAAAATTCAAGATTTCAATAGACACAATATTTAATTTTGAGTTTCATAGGTAGTTGAATTTTAAAAGCTGTCGAAAAAAGTTAGAAAGGTATTAGTCAAAATTAAAAGTTAAAAAATTTATTAGACAGATATTAATTTAACTATTAAATATAAATTAGAAGTTTAAAAATCCATTAGACTAAAGATTAAAAGTTCCTAAGAGATAGATGAGTCGCGATCTTAAAAGTTAGGAAGTAGTGTTTGTAATTTCACAACCGTAACTTTGATAGATATCTGTGTTGTGTGTGGTGTGCTGACCATGATTGTGTTTGTGTACACATTTCGGGAAATTGGAAAAGGGGTTGGTGATGCTAACAGCGCAAGCAAAGGTGGCATCTCTAAAGGCGGCGGAGTGTGAGGGGCAGAGAGAGGAGGCGGTGCTATTCATAGGGCTGTATCTGGTGGCGGTGGGGGTAGGGGGGATAAAGGGGTCGCTGCCGGCGCACGGGGCGGAGCAATTTGACGAAGCCACCTCACAAGGGAGGAGAAGGAGGTCCAGTTTCTTCAATTACTTCGTCTTCTGTCTCTCATGCGGCGCCCTTGTTGCCGTCACTCTGGTGGTTTGGATTGAAGATAACTTGGGATGGGAATGGGGGTTTGGATTCTCAACCATCACCATTTTCCTCTCCATTCCTTTCTTCCTTGCTGGATTCCCTTTTTATCGAAACAAAATACCCACTGGAAGCCCTTTTACAACTATTCTCAAGGTACGCACTACTTATTATTAGCATACATACATCTTTCCAGAATTCTGTTCCATGGGGGATTATTTTCAATTGTCCTCTAAATATTTGAAAATTTTTAAAAATGTTTTATTTTTAACCAAAAAAAAAAAAGCCCTCTCCGGTTTATAATTTTCAATAAAATAGTTGACAAAAAATGGTGAACATTATTTGATTTTCAATGTTTGTGTTGGATCAGGTTTTACTAGCTGCAACATTCAACCGGCGCTGTGGCAGCAAAACTTCAACAAACACAGTGGCAAGCATGGCCAGAAGCCCTCCCATCACAACCCCAAAGCTGGACAACCAACCAATTGACGCAGCAGAATTAACAATCCAAATAGCACCATCCCAAAGCCTAAAATTCCTCAATAGAGCAGTACAAAAACAGCCCTTCCACCCATCACTCAAATGCACGATCCAACAACTAGAAGACGTCAAAATGGTACTCAAAGTCCTCCCCATCTTTGCCTGCACCATCATGCTCAACTGCTGCCTCGCTCAACTCTCCACCTTCTCCATCGAACAAGCATCCACAATGAACACCAAAATCGGCGCCATCAAACTCCCTCCAGCCTCCCTCCCAATCTTCCCCATCCTCTTCATCATCATCCTTGCCCCACTCTACGACCACCTCATCGTCCCCATCGCCCGATCCCTCACCAACTCCGAAACTGGCATCACTCATCTCCAACGCATTGGCGTCGGCCTCGTTCTCTCTATCATCGCCATGGCCGTCGCCGCCCTCGTCGAGACCAAGCGCAGGGCTGTCGCTGACCACTACAACAGCAGTACCGAACCGCTGCCTATCACCTTCCTCTGGATTGCGTTTCAGTACTTGTTTTTGGGGTCCGCCGATCTGTTCACGTTGGCTGGATTGTTGGAGTTCTTTTTCACGGAGGCGCCTGCTGGTATGAGGTCTTTGGCCATGGCTCTTTCTTGGGCTTCTTTGTCCGTTGGATATTATCTTAGCTCGATTATTGTGTCGGTTGTGAACCGTGTGACTTCCAATTCTTGCCACTCCCCATGGCTCTCTGGCCACAATATTAATCACTATCGTCTTGAAAGATTCTATTGGCTCATCTGCACTCTCAGTGGATTGAATTTCTTGCACTTCCTTTTCTGGGCCTTCAAGTATAAATATCGATCCACTGCAGGGAACAACTGATGCAAATTCTACAACATATTATTATTATATCATGTTAATATTTTACTTTAATATATTTCAAATTCTTCCTTAATTTTTATTTTAATAAGTTAACTTATTTCTTATCCATGTAAGGCCTTCATGCTGATATAAGAATCCACGAAAGAGAAAAACTAGTAAACGTTAAAAGATTAAATTTACATTCGTTGAAGAAAATCAGCGAAGATATCCATAGACGAAAAAGAGAAACAACAGTAGACAGAGACTTGATGCCAGAACACTTCAGCATAATCAAAGTAGAAAGGAAGGATTTGCGGTTTAGCAGGAAGGCAACCTTCGACGTGCTGCGCTTGAAAGATTTACTGTTAGTTATTTTCATATCATTGTTTATGTCTATTATTGGTGAATGCATAGAACTATGAATTTGAGCTAAATCTGTAAAGGTTTAGCTAGGATATAAACCATTCTCTTTTGTTGAAAACTCTGTCATATTACTTTTTCTGCGTCAAAAAGTTTTTATTGTTGAAAATTAAATATATTCTCATTATCCTAGATACATATATATGAATTAGGATTTAATTAAGTGTTCATGTATTTAGGTTTTTAATATTGGATAAATTGTTTGTATAGGTTCCTAAGATGAAAGTTAATATGGGATATAGATCAATCAATGGAGTCCTATAAATAGGATGACCATTGATGTATGTCTTTCAAGCAAGTGCATGGAGAAGAAAACAAATAAAGTTTAAGAGAGTTAGCGAACCAAGTTTGTATTTTGTAAGAAATTTTCCATAAAAGTGAAGTTGTTTCTTCTCAAATAAGTCTTATTTGATTCTCAATTTGTGAGTATCCATCGCACGCATCCAACAAAGTGGTATCTAAGCTCGATTTTGAAAAAAAGTTATGTTTTCAAATGGCAAACTATTGGGGTTGATGCCCTAAACCTTTGTGGTCTTGTAATTTTATACAAATTATTTATTTAATAAAATAAGAGTTATTTCATTTGACATTTAGTATGTATAAACTCAATCCAATAAACTAAGATCCAAGGTTATTTGATGAGAAACTTAAACATGTATGTGGAGACATACAAGCGGATCATATTTAAGAAATAACCTAAATGGTTTGTAGTATATGGATAAGGTTGGGTACCTTATCTTGGTGACACTATGGATGCGACCCACTTTGTGATTGTTACATGTGTTGCAAAGTGTCATAAATGTTTCGATCCTAAATGTTCATGTGGAGACATGTGAGTGGGGGCATCCCATATATGTGAGATATGTATAAGACCGGATCACGAAGTGATTCGTCTCTCAGTAACACCGTTGCTGAAAGAGATTTACACTTCATTAGGATGATCATAGGTGACTCAACCTAAATCCTGAGTCAGTTGTGAACTTCTGTCTGTAAAAGCGATCCTTTGATTAGTATGGGCGAGAGTGGCCGGATACGCCGACTCAATAAGCCTACCTTTTTGGGATTTGTTTGAACAGTGAGCTAAGAACTCAACTGTACAAGATTGGAATTCACTTATGTATAATCGCTCCCTTAAGAGTTGATATTGGGACTTGAACGATGAGGCACCTCACCCTCTCACTAGCCAGAGAGGGGTCTAGATCATAGTTGGACTATGACTATATTGTTCATTAGAGGTATCAGTGGTAATTAAGGAGTTAGAGATAGCACAAGGGTAAAACGGTAATTTTGACCCAGCAGTGACTACGAGCAATTGTGAAGGGTCGACTTACTGTAGATTGGTTAAATC
>JAOANK020847685.1:0-10335 GCA_026257165.2 Telfairia occidentalis | reverse complement strand
TATAAATAGGAGAGCTATTGAATGAAAATATACACACTTCCACAATTCTTCTCTTCTCTCTAAAGCAACAACACCATCCCCTTACTTCGTGTTCAACTGTAGATCTCTTGAGCAGTACGATTCATGCATCAACGATGGGAAAGCTTCGCCAATGAGAATAGAAGGTAAAGGGAGGTGAAAATTTTCAAGACTTTTTATTTAAGTTTTTGTGAGAATTGTATTTTTCTTTTTCTTATAACATTTTAAACTTTTTTGAGTTTTCTTGTCTTTTCAAAAAAAAAATTCTAGAGTAGGAAACTTTAACTTTCTTTTTTCAACTAGATTTGTGGATAGGGTTTTTTTTCTTACCCATTTTTTTGTTTTATTTGTGAAAATCATACTTTTATTTTGATTGGTTTTAGTGTTAGGGAATGGCTTAGTGTATTTGGGGAATGAATTACGGACTGATTGGTTGGTAGTAGAACATAAATAGTACTTAAAGCTCACTATTTGGATCAACTGAACTTGATAGTATCAAATAACTTAAAATTATTCTCTATTTTTTGTTAACATTTTGAAAGGTGACTTAGTGTAGCAGCCTTTAGCGCTCAATCGTTGGTGTTTAATTTTCATTGGAAGAAGTAATGTCATGGTAAATACATTTCTTTAGCTTACGCAAAAATGGTTGAACACTTACTTATATGTTGATTGAGTGTCTTTTTTCCCCTCTCAATGTAAAATGAATGCTAACATGCAACTAGACGAAGTAAACTTGTCTCTTTTATATATACTGTTTTGAACCAATTTCTAGTTAATTAGAAAGCACTTTGAAATTAATAATAGGTAGATAATCAATTATGTGCAACATATCACTTTTTTCTACATAAAGGATAGTGAACATTAAGAAAGAAGTAATAAAGGACGTTCTTTTCAATAACCCAGCTTTTTATTACAGTAGCTAGGTTTGATAAACACATCTTTAGAAAGACAAGATAAAACCATTTTATTTGGCAGAAGTTAAATACAAAAAAGGTCAGGAAAATTAATTTGTTGCAGACACCATGTATTTATGCATTAAGAATGAAAGAACAAATACCACAATGCCTTGCCATGTTTCATTCCCTCACTTTCTCCCACCAAGTAATCTTTCATATGAGCATAATAGCATACTTGTAATGGAGGATTAATGTCTATAGATATTAACTAGCTTGAGCCCAAATTTCTAATGGCTGTAATAGTCTTCTATATTTGATATAATATTTATCGTCTTACTCATTCCTATCCTTAATACCTTAATTGTTGTCTATTATTTTAAGAGAAATCGCCTTACTTCATTTGCTTTCATGAGTAATTCTGACACTTAAATGTTTTCTTGTTTCGTTTTTTTGTGCTTCACTTGCATAAAGATATGTAATCCATTATTCTTTTAGTTTATTTTTGTAAGTTTATTATTATTCCTTTATTTAGCTAGTATAGTAAATGGTCAATATCAATATAGTCTTTTAGTCTATTTTTCATGTTAAAATTAATGAGTTTGCATGATATGATTGCTGACAAAAAAAATCAATTATGTTTTTCAATGTATCATAAAAGAGTTTAGAGAGAATGTATTAAAGAATATCTAAAGCAATTTTTTTCTAAATTGGATCAAAAAATAGTACTTGATATTCTAAACTCGTTATCTTTACACACAGACAGTATTGAAGTATGTATATTGTTCTCTTCACTTGAAAGGGAGATAAACATAAAAGGAAGGTAATAAAACTCCTATAATGGCTAGTACAATCAGTGGTGATAACCCTTCCAACGGTAACAATGTAAATAAGTAGGGGACTTATTTTTTGTAAAATATTTGTTATAGATTCTGTAGCTATTCTAAGCTTGGAAGGAGCCTTACATTAGGGACTGGTTTCTGATATTTGGCTATTGTAATTTGAGATGTATATGGTTAATTTGTGCTGATTTTGACAGTGATATACTTGTTGTAAGTGCTTATTTTCTCTAACATAGCTGGTTAATTTTGTTCTAATTTTGACAGCAATATACTTATTGTAATTGCTGATTTTCTCTCTGATATAGCCAGTTAATTTTTCTTGCTTTTGAGGGTGAGATACTTATTGTTATTGTTGATTTGGCTGGAAGATATGATGTGTCAGCTTGCAAACTTTGACTGATGTTCAACTTCATGCTTTACATCATTTATTTTTTTCTTGTGCTTCAACATAGTTTTATTTATCAATTGTAGAGAGTGTGTGGTTGTGCTATTCTCTATTAGGGTATTTCTACTAGCTTTATCTACTATTTATTAGGCTATTCTCTGTTAGCTTAGAGTGTGTAGTGAAGAAAAATAGGAGAATCAGGTGAAAAGTTTCAAAAAAACAGCTACTGTACGCAAGGTACCAACTTCTCCCTTTTAATCTTTATTCAATCGTATGTTTGTCAAAGAGTTACACTTGTGTATTTAACCTACTAAATTGAAAATAGACTTGAGAGAAAGAATAAGAGACTAATGAGCAAAAAATACCCAAAAGGAAAGAAATGGTTATTGTCCTTTTCGATATTGCTGGAGCAGAGGCAATTGAGGAAGTGAATCTGGAAATTACTAAAGGTAACAGGTCGTTATCCTTGACTAGGGTTGATTGCTTCTTTCCATATTCTTGAGTTGATTTAATTCTAGCTGGTGAAAATATTCCTTGCCAAATTGAATGTGATATTGAATTTGGAAGGAGTAAATTGGAAGCAATAACCCATTGATTGCGGTATACTTCTCCATTGTGGTGTATTTCTCTGCTGTAGGTACTTTGCACTGTTGTGATACTTAAGGTTGCTGAGGTGTTACACGATTGCTGAGGGGTCATTGATGAGGTGTTGCTAACGTGTTGTTGATTGGTGTTAACATGTGGTTGTCATTGAGCTGTCAAAATCAAGTCCAACTGTTTATTTGCATTACTTTTTGTTCTATTTTTAATGGATTAGTTTGTTTTGCAAAAAATGAGAATTGTGAACAGTTTATTTCATAAATTTAATCAACTTTAATTATTTTCATCTTATAATTATGTACATATGGGTGCTTTTATTGAACCGGGGTTTTACTAACATTCATTGGAAGTAAAGTTTCCTTGTACTTCAGAGCTTTTTGGACCTTTATCTAGGTTAAAAGACAACCAAATGAACCTAAAGAGTCGATTGAGCATTATATGATTTTTATTACAAACATGCAAGTGAGTTAATTAGTTATTCTTTTTTACTTTCGTAGTTTTCTTTGTGCGGTCTATGCAAACTCTATTTTTTTATGGGATACTGAGAATGGTTTCTAAGTGTATTTGAAAAGGTTGGTTGTAGGAAACGTGCACTCCAAAGAAGTGTTGGAGGGTGTGAGGGAAGGTATTCGAAAGAGGTATACATCTTAGCTCACTTTTGTCTTAAAAATATTTTCTTGTAAAATACGAAAGCAAATAGATTTGTTTGAATATCTTGGTCAAGCATTTTGGGGTGGGGCCAAGCTCTTTTTCGTTGTGAAATTATGCTTGACATGAGCAAAATCTTTTATGTGTCCTTTTTTCATGAGTTTGTTTTATATTTGTTATTCTTCTTAATCGAGTGTCTATATGCCTACTTTAAAATATATCTTGGTGATTTATCTTTTTTAGGTTGAAGAAATCTTAAATTTTCTATGCTAGTAATTTTTATAGTAATAAACTTATTTTGGATTTGTGTACTATGGATGAACTTTTGTTTGAGATTATAATGATTTATAATTACATTTTTTTTTGTTTTTAATTTTTATAGGTGAATGAAATGATGATGACACATGTACATTCTTATCGGAGGATGTGTTCATGTCTCATACTTTTAAACCATGAATGTTGTTGATTAGGATGTGTATTTTGGATTTGTGTACCCTTTTTTTTTTATCTTTAAATTTACTTGGATTATGAATGTGTACTCTTGATAGATATATGTACTTAATAGTAATTATATGAACTTCTTTTGAGATTATGTACCACTTATTGTCTATAAAATCAATATATTAGTATTTCTGGTTCATTATTATTTATGATTTATAATCTTAAAAGTAAATATGCAAAAAAAAAAATTATATATTGAAGTTAATTTTTATAAAAATATTTAAAATTGTAATACATTTATAAATATCATACAAATTTATGATATTATTTGGAAAAAAATGCTATAAATAAAAAAAAATATAAAACATCACCACTTTTCATAATATTGCTTTAGAAAAATGAATAAAAAGTCACTATTTTCCATAACATTACTTTAGAAAAATGCTACAAAAAGTCACCACTTTCTATAACATTGCTTATCACGACATTAACACAATGCTATGAAATATTATAATAACTTTCATTAGATACTATTAAAAATGCTATGAAATGTCGACAATAGCATGATTATGATGCTATCGAGATGCTTTTATAGCGTTTTTATAAAGCTATAAAAAGTTTAACATAGCGTTTATAATGAAGCTATAAAAAGTTTTTATAACATATGAATTATGCAATCTAAGATGGATTTTTTATAGCATTGAAAAAATACTATAAAAAATCAAAGACTTTCAAGAACATCGCCTACCACGGTGTTTCGAAAACTCTATGAAAAGTCTTCGATAGCATTTTTTTTATACTATCGTATGTGATATTTGTTGTAGTGAGAGTGTCTAGACTGCATGAGCTTGATGCGGTAAGTTCACTAAGGCACAAATGGCTTCTTTAACTAATACTTTGAATAATCTTGTTGTGTGCCAGGAAATACCAAGTTCATTGCGACCTTGGTGGCTTGTCACTCATATCCTATGTGGGAGGATCCTGAACTCGAGCAAGCCAACTATGTGAGCCGAAATTTTGGATACCGAGGAGTTTCGATGTAGAATTAGTTCCTTGTGCCACAAAATCACTTGCCCACCCACTATCATCCAGGTTTGCGTAATCACGAATATTTTTCTTATACTAACAACAAGAATGTTTTACAAAGTCCTCAAGGCACTAGTACAAATAATGCTTTTAATGTCGATAAAAAAAACGTGTGCACTTTTAATGATGGACAAAAGAACGGCACTAAAATTGCACATAAATCTTATTTTTAAAAAAGTGAGCTAGATTTTTGGGCGCTAAACCACGTGCCCATTTTTTAGCGAAAAGCAACATTTAATGATGGGCATTGCCCGATATTATATAGTACGACATTAAAACTTCTTCATCTGACATGAAAAGTTTTTTAAAAGAAAAACACTTCTTTTCTCTTCCATTTTCATTTCTCTCTCTCACGCATCGAACTCTTGCAGAAACTCTCCCCTCCCGCGTGCTGCAGCTCCTTCCACTGCCCCTCGTTGCCTTCACGCTATCATTTTGGTGAGATTCATTGACGCTGACGACACTCATCCCTCCCCCATCCATCGCACACCACCGTTTGTTCCTCCACCATGGGCAAAAACCCAAATCCCCATATTGTTCTCAAGGTTGCCATCAACAACCCACGGTGGTCTCTTCCACCGGTATCGTACGCCACTGTGGTCTCCTCCACCTTTGGCGACAACCCAACTGTCCTCCCAGTTGCCTACAGATTTACTCCTCATCGAGAATTTTGGATCTATTTTGGTGAGTCTATCTTCTCTTCAAGCTCTTTAATTTGCATTTTGGCTATAGTTTGAAATTATTTATTGGATTTTGGATTAATCTGGTTGTTGGATTGAAACTTTTATTCTAATTTTGAGTTACTTTTTTGAAGAATTTGAGAAGTTTCTAATAGTTATAGTTTGGAGATTTTATATTTTGGATCTAATCTAAACCTATAAAAATGAGAATTACCTAGGAAAGAAAGTAGGAAAGAAATTATGGCATCCATTTACCACTCAAAGCATGGCATCCATTTTGGATGTGAATATAGATTTTTGGATTTTGGATTTGGTGTACTTTGCATTTTGGTTATAACTTTTTACCCACAACTTGTTTATCTCACTGAGTAATACAAAAATCTCTAAACAATTATGGTATCAAATAAAAAAGAAGCTTAATTTTACCTGTTAGAGTTAGAGAGTTGAGGGGCATGAAAGGAGGCAAAGGCTTTTGGACATGGTTTTCCTTTGGTGTAGTTTTAGTTACTTTTATCCATTAAACACCATGTGATATACATGATAGTGTTGTTTTATTCAATAAAAAAAATATTATAGATGAATATGTGGTAGCTAAAAAAACTAACAAGTTTAAATAATTATTCTTATTTTCCTTTGTAGATAACAATTTGAATCCAAATTTTCACGTTATGGATAAATCGTGGATGACAAAAATAGAATGTCAGCAGAGTACAGTTGAAGAGTTAAGATGTTCATTGAAAATGGATTACGTCGTTCAAGTAGATTGAATTTCATATGTTGTCTATGTTAACAGTGTGTGAATGCAAAGTCTCAAAATGTGAACACAGTTAGAGATCATTTGTTTGTTTATGGTATTGATCAAAGTTATAAGATATGAATATGACATGGTGAATCCATACCAATTAAGAGAAAGAATGAAAATGAGTCTGCTTGTACAAAAGAAGATTATGAAAATGACAATTTTGATGATACTGTTGGAATGTTTGGGGTTGTACATGATTATTTGGATGGTAAATCTCAACCTTTACATGAGTTATTACATGATGCTAGGAAACCATTGTACTCCAATTGTAAGAATTTTACTAAGATATTTGCTTTGATAAAATTATATAATTTGAAAGCAAAACATAGATGGAGTGACAAAGGTTTCACAGATTTGTTGGTCTTAATTCATGACATCTTACCAAGTCCTAATGAAATTCCAACTTCTACATATAAAGCAAAAAAAAATGTTGAGTACTCTTGGAATGAAATATGAAAAGATTCATGCTTGTAGCAATGATTGTTGCTTATTTAGGAAAGAGCTCTTAGATGCAAATGTTTGTCATATTTATAAAACATCAAGATGAAAGCTTCGTAAGAATTCAAAAGAAGTGATGAAAGCGGTTCCCACAAAAAGTCATGTGGCACTTGTTTCCAATTCCAAGATTTCAATGGATATTTCGAAGTAAAGAAATATCAAATATGTTGACTTGGCATGTTAAAGAAAGAGGAAGTAATAGGTTCTTACGACATCCTGCAGACTCACAATCATGAAAAGAAGTTGACAATTTATGGCCAAAGTTCGATATAGAACCAAAAAACCTTCGTCTTGCTCTTTCAACAGATGGTGTCAATCCATATGGTGATCTTAGTAGTACATATAGTTGTTGGCCAGTTATGCTAGTGAGGTATAATCTACCACCTTGGTTGTGTATGAAACGAAAATATATGTTGTTTACTGCATTAATATCAGGACCTAAACAGCCAAGAAATGATATATATGTTTATTTAGCTCCATTAATAGATGGTTTGAAAAAGCTTTGGAATGATGGGGTTGAATACTATGATGCGCATCAAGAACAAAACTTTAGGCTGAAGGCTATTTTATCATGGACTATTAATGATTTTCCTTCGTATGTCAATTTGTGTGGTTGTATTGTGAAAGAATATCATGCATGTCTAATTTGTGGTGAAAATACTTCATCCATTATTTGCCAAAAGGGAAAAAAAAATGGCGTATCTTGGGCACCGAAAGGTCTTACCTCATAACCATCCATATAGAAAGCAAAAAAAGGCTTTTAATGATAAACAAGAATTTGAATCAACTCCTCAACCATTATGTAGAGAAGAAATTCTAATAAAAATGAATAGACTTCAATTTTCATTTGGTAAGAAAGTAGGAAAACGAAAAGATGGTGGAGATCTTTTAAATTCTTATTGGAAGAAGAAGTTTTTTTTTTTAGTTAGAATATTGGAAACATCTCCCGATTGGGCATTGTTTAGATGTAATGCATATTGAGAAGAATGTGTGTGTGAATCTTTGCACATTACTTGATATTCCTGATAAAACTAAGGATGGATTAAAGACTCGATTTGATTTGGTCGAATTGAACATTAGATCAGAGTTGGCTTCTCAATTAGGAGAGAAAAGGATATTTTTACCTCCAGCAAGTTATACATTATCACGAAAGGAGAAGGTGAATTTATGTACGGTACTTGCAGAAATTAAAGTACCTAATGTCTACTAATCCAATATACAAAATCTTGTGTCACTCACAGATTTGAAAGTGTATGAACTCAAATCTCATGACCATCACGTTTTTATGCAACAATTGTTACTGGTGGCAATTCGTGGTATTTTACCTCAACATGTCAGATTTGTAATTATTCGACTATGTTTCTTCTTTAATGCTATATGCAGTAAGGTAATTGATTCATCTAAGTTAAAAGGCTTGCAAGAGGACATAGTTATCACTTTATGTTTGTTGGAAAAGTATTTTCCCACCTCATTTTCCACAATAATGGTATATTTGACTGTTCATCTTGTCCGAGAGGTGGAACTTTGTGGGCTTGTTTATTTGAGAAGGATATATTCTTTTGAATGATACATGAAAATATTTAAGAGTTATGTACAAAATAGAAACCAATCAAAAGGGTACAGTGGAGAATGTTACATTGTAGGGAGGCTGTGGAATTTTGTTCTAAATTTCTATCTGGATTTGATACAATTGGGTTAAGAACATCAATAAAGAAAGACAATTCAAATCAGAGTCGACCATTATCTATTGCGTCTTATATCAAGCCAAGTAAAGATCAATTGGAGCAAGCTCATCTTTATGTCGTCGAAAACATAAACGATGTGCTTCCCTATATCGAGTATGTTTATCTCCATTCTTTCACATATCTTCGTGGCCAAGTTATTATTGAATAGCTCAATCATTAAATATGTTATTCGATATGTAACAAGCAACACATGGAGTTTTCAAAGAAACTCAATCCAAGTAAATCTAAAATTAAAAAGTGGCTTCAAGATGAGCATAATCGTACATTTAGTCGCTGGCTACGTGAACGGGTAACTTCTAAACTTACTTTTTAGGCTATAGATTAATGTTATCTACTAATATTGAGATGAACTTCAGGTTGCAATTGCTCTTGAGCTGCCAAAGAACTCCATATCACATACTTTGAGATGGATAGCTCATGGACCTCATCCAAATGTAGCCATTAATTTTCTTACATGGTTAATGGTCGCCAGTACACACGATAATGTTTGGTGTGTCCAAAATAGTGGAGTTAGCCTAGCTGCAAATATGATCCAAATTTCTAATGTTAAGGATAAAAACCCTATTATTTTAGACATGACTTTTTTTGGTGTAATACAAGAAATATGGGAGCTTGACTACCATAGTTTGACATTGATCTTGTTCAAATGTGATTGGGTTGAGAACAAGAATGAGATTAAAATATATGACCTTAATCGTATGGGACATTTATCATATCCTTTTATTCTAGCCTCCCAAGCAAAGCAAGTCTTGGTTAGTGGTTTTAACACCTCCTCAAAGAGAAGTTGAAGAAGATTTCAATGAAGAGGAATTAGGTAACTAGATTATGGGGTTGCAAGAAGTATGCCTCGTGTTGACAAATTACAAGAAATGGATGACGAAATGTCATCTGCATACATTAGAAATGATCGTAATCGTATATGAATTGATAAGTAGTCTTTTGAACATTGGTATGTTATTTATCATTTTCCTTATAATTGTTTAATGTGAATTTGCATGTCTTATAATTTAATGTTTTGCAGTTTTCTTGCACAGTACTTCAATGATTGATTCAAGCAGTAGTAATGAAGATGGAGGTAAGGTTATTTATACTGACACAAAGAAGGTTAAAGGACGAGGCTCGACTACTATGCGTGAGTTGGCTCAAATAAGAAATTTGGGAGAACGGAAAGTGATGGAGTATAATGATCAAGGCCAACCGATAGGAGTAAATGCCAACAAATCGTAGAGTTTTATTGGTGTTGGTGTTAGACAACATGTTCCAATAATATACAACAGTTGGAAAGAAGTTCCTCAAGAATTTAAGGATAAAATTTTTTAGTGCATTGAGGTAAGAAGTTTAAACTTTTTAAGTAACAACTTTATTTCTTTTACAATTTTTTTTTTAATTTTTTATGATTTCCATTATGCAGATGTCATTTGTAGTGGACTCTAGGTCAAAGAATCATATTCTTCAATCTGCTTCCAGGAAGTTTCAAACGTTTAAGTCCACGCTCACTTAATTGCACATTATGTCATTCAAAGATGATCCCTCGTGTTTACATTCTCTTCCAGAGAAATAATCACATATCGATCAAGCACATTGGTGTTAGGGTTTTATGTCCTAAAACTCAATGGCATATAAACATATTCTATCATCAATAAAGTAGTTATTGAAGTTATTCAGTAAAGTTGTTATTGAATTAATTATAACTCTAT
>JAOANK020847674.1:0-10335 GCA_026257165.2 Telfairia occidentalis | reverse complement strand
AATTTTCTCTCTACCCAAATTCATGTTTAAATGCATTAAGCGTTCAACCGCTTCCGCTGGGAATTCGATTCCTTCACTAGGAAGATTCCTACTCTGGACCCCTTTTCGTTCGACGACCCATCTACGTATAAGGTCCACGACTCATTAGAAGCTTCAAAAGGAGGCCATGGGGTGAGCTCGGTGACGAAGTCTGCCACAACATGCCCTTTATTAGCGCTCCTAAGCTCAAAGCGGATACGGTATTCGCCGAGCTCCATGGACCATTTCATGAGCCTTTCGGATACCTCGGGCTTGTGTAGTACTTGCCTTAGGGGTAAGTCTATGAGCACGGTTAGTTGGTGGGCCTGGAAGTAGGGATGAAGATTGCGCACTGAGACGACAAGAGCCAGAGCTAATTTTTCAAGGGCCGGGTAGCTGACCTCAGCTCCTGCCAGAGCCTTGCTTATGTATTAAATGGGCTTCTGGACCTCAATTTCCTCCTTAACTAGGGCGGAACTGACAGTAGTGTTAGAGACAGTCAGATAAAGGTCAAGCTCATCTCCCTTCACGGGTTTAGCCAGGAGTAGTGCCAAACTCAAATATTCCTTTAGTTGAGGGAGAGTCTGGTCACATTCTTCGGTCCACTCGAACGACCCCCTACTTCCTTAGTACTTTGAAGAATGACATACATTTCACAGTGGCTTGGGACACAAATCGATTTAGGGCGCCAACCCTTCTATTGAGTCCCTGTATCTATTTAATGGTCGTGGGAGGCTCCATGTCGAGGACTGCCCTTATTTTATCGAGGTTGGCCTTGATCCCTTGCTGGTGGACAATGAACCCCAAGAATTTTCCCGAGGTGACTCAGAAGGCACACTTCGCCTGGTTTAGCTTCATTTGATACTGCCTGAGTACGTCAAATGCCTTAGCCAGTCGGTCTCATACTGGACCGTGGTTATGCTTTTAACTACCATGTCGTCTACATAGACCTTCATATTGCAGCTGATCTGCTCGGCGAACATTAGGTTGACCAATCTCTAGTAGGTTGCTCCGATGTTCTGGAGGCCGAAGGCATTACCTTGTAGCAGTACAACCCTTGGTCGGTCACGAATGAGGTGTGCTCCTGGTCTTGTACGTGCATTTTTATCTGGCAGTACCCTAAATAGGCATCCATGAATGATAGGCGTCCGTGCCCCGGTGGGGCATCAACCAGCTAATCTATCTTGGCAATGGGAAGCAGTTTACAGGCAGGTGTCAACTCTCTTAACCTCTAATATTGAATATTTGACTATGGTTAGGACACTATAAAATGCGAATAACTTGTTGATGCACTGAGATTAACATGCCTACAACCTTTGTGTTAATGTATCATACTGATTTTAGTGGTATATCTTTACATGATTGAGTTAGGAGTGATAAGCGGAGCAGACAGAAAGTTTGGGCAAAACAGAGATATGCGGCACGACCTGGTAGCATTTGACATACGGAAGGCTGCAACATATCGACAAACAGAATATTCCCTAGATTTTAGTAGTGTACGAACACCTTTTGATGGGACACATGTGATGTCCTAGAAAGACGCGATTTGTGATATTCTTACACGTGTGAACCCAAGAGGGCATGATGGACAATTTTCTACTTAATGTTATTTTAAGGTAGCAATGCATTTTGATTCTATTAGTATGAGTTGTAGCTAATTTCTTTGTGCGTAAATGATGATGGCTGAGTTTAGCTAAAACTATGCTGTGGTCAATTTTGAAAAATGAGAAATGTTTTACTCTTGTTCTTTTCTTCTTGACACGTTGTATTCGTGGACTTCCCAGTTGGCCGTTGGTAGTTCTAGCTAGCTAGTGTGTTTGATGACAAGCAAGGCAGTAGTCGATTCTCGATGAAAAGATATAGCAAATGTGAGAAAACCTCACCTCATAGACTCATTAGATGTAATGAAGAAGCTGTAAAACAAGAGGGTAGCGTCCTAATAACCTCGAATCTGAAGTTAGACATAAATAGGATTCACATTTTGGTATATTATGCTCGACAGAGTGAGTATATGGATTAAACCTATTTACAGAGTGAGCTGTCTCATTCCCAAAAAAGGTTGCAGCATTGTGTCACTTAACCTAGTAGAATGTCATTAACAACCCCTTTTTATTAAATATTTGTCACACTCTTTAGTGTTAATCGAGTTGGTTATTTTCTTTACGCTAAACTCATTTGAAATATTTGCCTCCTCCATCTTTTTCTTGCATCAACACACCATTCATGCTAGTGTATTAATTAATTAAGATTTGGGTAAGTGAGGGTCATTGTCAAAAAATAGTCCTTGTAGATCGATATCCTGGAATACTCAAGTATTACTTGTACGATTGCTTATACTTGAGCATTCTCTGTCTTCATTTTCAATATTATATTCTACATCGCCGAAGCATATCCATTGCATTCCTGTGAAGACAACAAGCTTTTGGCACCGTTACCGGGGACTCATTTTATCTTTGTATCTCATTTGCTTGAAACTTCTTTTTAGTTAATTATATCTATGTGTTGAAATCCCTCTATCTTTCAATAGTTTGATCAACATTTTGTCTTGTAGTAAGAAAAGTTAGTGCATGAACGAAGGAGCAGAATTTTCGTTTGATCTGTAGATAAAGAGAACTTTACATCAACGTCATCGAGCGGTTAGGTAAGCACAAGGTCTTGTCGCAGCACGAGAATTCACGGAGAATCAGGATGCACCATTTCTAGACCCGTTGGTGAAGATGTCGAGGAATGATGCAGACGTTGTAGTGAATGGACAAAGAGTGTCTTAGCAATTAAACCAACATAATCTAGTGTTGCTTGCAAATGACAGAGATAGAGCTATCAAAGAGTATGTTGCATAAGTTTTTAATGAATTTTAATCTAGTGATAATGACAAGACTGAACGGAGCTCCAGCTTTTGAACTCAAACCAGTCATGTTTCAAATGCTGCAAACTAATGGGTAGTTTGGATGATCTAAATTGGATAACCCTCACTCACATTTGCAATCATTTCTTGCCCTGTGTAATTCGTTTCAAATCCCAAGAGTATCAGAAGAGACTTTACATTTGACATTGTTCTCTTATTCATTAAGAGACAGTGCAAAAATTTGGCTGAATTCACTCCCACCAGGATCAGTCACTAGTTAGACAGACCTCACTGAGAATTTTCTATTGAAATATTTCCCTCCAATGAAGAATGTGACATTGTATGGTGACATAGTAACATTTCACCATTTTGACAATGAATCTGTGGATGAAGCATGGGAAAGGTATAAAACGTTGTTGAACAATTGTCCTCACCATAGTCTACCCAGTTGCGTATAAATTGAGCACTTTTACCATGGATTAACACCTAACTCTCAGTTAGTTCTTGACGCATCAGCCAACGAAGCATTGTTGTAGAAGACATACAATGAAGCCTTTGACATCTTAGAAAGAATCTCCAATAACAACTCTTAGTGGTTTAGTGAGAGAGAGCTCAGTCAAAGAAAGAACATTGGAGGGAAAAATAGAAATGGATGCAATCACAACACTAAGTGCACAGATAGCTTCAATGGCTAATATGTTGAAAGCTATTAATATAACAACCAATCAGCCAGTAAAAGTAGTTCAAAGCTTTACAGAGATTAGTTGCGTATTCTATGGAGATAACCATCTTTTTGAAAATTGCCCATTTAATTAATCCAGCATCGATGTGTTATATTCGACATACCAATCAATGGCAGAATAACCCATACTTGAACACATATAATCCAGGATGGAGGTAGCACCCAAACATTTCTTGGGGTGGTAAACAGGCCATTAACAGTAATGCGCCAGTTATGCAATTGCAAGTCCCTCCAGGATTTATGAACACAACATTCCAGTAGAATAGTGCAATTCCAAAAATTCCACAGCAACCACAACAATCCAATAACCTACAGAGCTTCATGAAATAGTACATAACACAAAATGATATGCTAATGTAGAGTCAAACAGCAACGCTGAAGAATTTGGAAGTACAAGTTGGGCAATTAACAACTGAGTTTCGTATTCGGTACATTGCCCAGTAACATTGAAGCACCAAAGAACAATGGAAAAGAACAATGTAAATCCATCGCATTAAGAAGCGGAAAAAAATTATCACATAATGAGGATGATGTTCAGAAGGAGCCACAAGGGGATGAACAATAGAAAATAGTCGATTTAACTAAAGAAAGAAGCACCAGGAACGAAAGAGTCTGAAGTAACGACACTACCTAAAGTTCTACCCGCACTACCATTCCCTCAAAGATTGAGAAAGAAGAACGATGAAATGCAAATCAAGAAAATTCTTAGATGTACTGAAACAATTGCACATAAATATTTTGCTAGTAGAGGCTTTTGAACAGATGCCCAGTTATGTTAAATTTCTAAAGGGCATATTAACAAAGAAAAGAAGATTAAGAGAATTTGAAACAGTGGCCTTAACGGATGAATGCAGCGCCATCCTGTTGAGTAAAATTCTGAAGAAGATGAAAGACCCTGGAAGTTTTACCATCCCATGTTCTATTGGAGGTCAATATGTTGGCAAAGTGTTGTGTGATCTAGGAGCAAGCATTAATTTGATGCCCCTTTCTAGTTTTAAGCAGTTAGCAATAGGCGAAGCATGACCTACGATAGTCACGTTGCAGCTTGCTAACTTCTCCATGACGCATCTAGAAGGAAAAATTGAAGATCTCTTAGTCAAAGTAGACACTTTCATCTTTCCAACTGATTTTATTATATTGGATTATGAAGCTGACAGGGATGTTCCTATTATCCTGAGGAGACCATTCTTAGCAATAGGGAGGACATTGATCAATATATAAAAATGCATTTTAACAATGACATTGATCAATATATGTTCAATGGTGCAAGAGTTGGAGACGATTCAAGAAGAAGACAGTAGTATGGAAGTTGAAGACAATTCAGAGGTGCAGTAACTATGTGGTATCTTTGCGACAGCATCAAATGGAGAACAGACATGTAGCCAGTTGACCGCGACACTTGATTTAACCGCGAGGAAGGACGGGCCAATGAAATCTTCATTTGAGAAACCTCCAATATTGGAGAAAAAACCCTTACCTTCTAATCTTAAATATGCTTATTTAGACGATGATCGTAAATTGCTTGTCATTATTTCTTCAACTTGGTGTACTGAATATGAGTTATTGTTATTGTAGATTTTGCGCTAGTATGGTAGAGCATTAGGATGGATACTTGCTGACATTCCCGGATAAGCCCAGCAATTTGCATGCATAAGATCAAACTAGAAGACTATGTAAAGAAATGCATGGAAGCCCAGCGTCGTCTGAACCCCATAATGAAGGAAGTTGTTAAAAAGAAAATGATAAAGTGGTTAGATGTAAGAATAATATACCCAATATCTAACAGTGATTGGGTAAGTCCAGTTGTTGGATTCCTACAAGATGCAAGTGTACACCCTGAAGTTGTAGCAAACAAGGTCGATCCACAGGGATAATTGAACAAAATCTCTAATTAAAAGCCATTGTTTAGGAGAATAAGAGTCACCAAAATTGAGTTTGTTAAAAGACCAAAAATAGACCATGAAATTAAAAGATAAACTTTAGTAGGTGATTCAATTAATACTTTATGCAAAACAAATGAGCTTCCTATAATCCATGCATACTCTCCATCTAGTCACTGTTCGTGTGGAAATGATTTCGTTTTTTCATTAGCAATCACTACCATTCCTCCTTTCTTAGGCACGCATTGAACTGGTGTTAACTCTTAGAATAATAGTCAACAAATTGACCAAGAAAGACCATTTTCCTCTGCCATTCATTGATCAGATGCTAGATTGACTGCAGAGCAACAATACTACTATTTTTTATATGGATATTCAGGCTACAATCAGATTGCTATTGATCCACAAGATCAAGGAAAAACAACGTTCACGTGCCCCTATGGAACATTTGCTTTTAGGAGAATGTCGTTTGGCTTATGTAATACGCCAAAAATGTTCCAGTGATATATGATGGCAATCTTCGCTGACTTGATAGAAACAGTAGAAGTCTTTATGGATGACTTTTCAGTTTTTGGGAAGTCATTTGCAAGCTGTTTGGATAACTTGGAGAAAGTGTTGGAACGTTGCGAGCAGAACAACCATATTCTGAATCGGAAGAAGTGTCACTTCATGGTACAAGATGGAATTATTCTAGAGCACAAGATATCAAGCAAAGATTGAGGTCATTGACAAGCTACCTGGACCAACTTCAGTCAAACAGGTTCGTAGTTTTTAGGACATGCAGCCTTTTACAGAAGAATTATCAAGAACTTCTCAAAAATTGCTAAACCAATATGCGTGTTGCCAGAACATAATAGAGAATTTATCGTTTTGAAAGAACGTAGACAGGCATCCACAATACTAAAGCATAAGTTGATCAATGCACCAATTAACAAAGGCCTAGATTGGACTAAATCGTTCGAGCTAATGTGTGATGTCAGTGATTGGGCTATGGAAGCAGTGCTAGGGTAGAAGCATGAAAGAATAATTCACTCAATTGATTACTCCAGTAGAACATTAACAGAAGCACAATGCAGCTACACAACAACTAAGAAAGAAATGTTGGCAGTAGTATTCACATTTGATAAATTAAGATCCTATCTGATCGGAACAAAAGTGAGAAAGAAATGTTGGCAGTAGTATTCACATTTGATAAATTAAGATCCTATCTGATCGGAACAAAAGTTTTTATCCATACAGGCACTTAATGGTGAAACGAGATGCCAAACCACGGTTGACCAGAAGGATATTATTAGTGCAAGAATTTGATTTGGAAGTAGTTGATCGGAAAGGAGTGGAAAACCAGGTTGCTAACCATATATCAAGGTTGAATGAGGATAAAGAAAAGAAGAAATTTAGCCAAGTAAAGGAACAATTCCCTGATGAAGTTGTGCTAATCATAGATGTAGAACCAACACCATGGTATGCTAATATAGTCAATTACCTAGTGAGCAAGGTTATTCCAGATGACCTCAAGGGGGCAACTGAGAAGAGGTTTTTAGCACAAACCAGGAAGTTCTTTTGGGATGAGCCATTTCTGTATCACTTAGGAACTGATTTTATTTTGCGAAGGTGCGTTAGGGAAAATGAAATCAATGAAAGTTTGTGGCACTGACATGCGTCACCATACAGTGGGCACTACGCACGAAAGAAGATAACAGTAAAAGTGCTCCAATTAGGGTACTATTGGCCAACAATCTTCAAGGATGCCCATGAATTTGCTCAAGTATGTGATCGATGCCAACAGACAGGGAACATTTGAAGGAAGCATGAAATGCCTTTCAACTATATACTAGAAGTGGAGTTATTTGATGTGTGGCGGATAGACTTCATGGGACCATTCCCTCCATCCCAAGGACATATCTATATCCTGATAGCAATTGATTATGTCTCAAAGTGGGTTGAAGGGATACCATGGACCCACAATGATGCAAGAACAGTCGAAAGATTTTTAAAGAGAAATATCTTTACACGATTTGGAACTCCTCGAGCACTGATTAGTGATGAAGGCACATATTTTGTGAATAAAATAATGGAAAAACTCCTCAGAAAGTATAATGTTCAGCATAAAGTTGTTACAACATATCACCTGCAAACCAATGGCCAAGCAAAAATCTAGAATCGAGAAATCAGCGCAATCTTGGAAAAAACAGTGAGCTTGAATAGAAAAGATTGGTCTATGCTAAGATGAAGCTTCGTGGGAATATCGAATGGCTTTCAAAACACCATGGCAACTGTCTCCATACAAACTCGTTTTTGGGAAGGAATGCCATTTGCTGGTAGAATTAGAACACAAAGCACTATGGGCATTGAAAAAACTAAATCTGAGCATGAATGAAGCTGGACAAGACTACATAAGTTGGAGAAGATGAGAATGGAATGCTATGAGAATGTCGGAATTTACAAAGAGAAACAAAGAAGTGGCATGACAAGAAATTGCAGCAGCATTCTGCAGAAGAGCAAATAGTTCTCTTGTGCAACTCTAGGTTGAAATTTTTTCAAGGAAAACTTAAGTCAAGATGGTCTGGACCTTTTGTGATCATGAAAATATTTCCTCATGGAGCAATGCTTCTGTTTGATGAAAAGACCAACCAGGAATTCAAAGTTAAGGGACAGCGTGTAAAACCGTACTATGGTGGAGATTTTTTAGGGAGAGAAAACCACCATTAACCTTCAGATTTAGAAGAAGTAGACGCATTCAGTCGCCTAGTGTGACAAAGATCAAAACTTCCAGTGGGGTATGTTCAGTTCCTTAATTCATTTCATTTTTACCTTTATTTATTTTTATGCGTGCTAGTTTTCGATTTCTTTTACTTAGTAATTTAACAAAGCAGAATTTCAGAAGGAGCATAGTAAAAGGAAATGGAGATTTAATGCAGTAAAAATGGAAGGCACATAGATGACATGCTTTTTTAGTTCAATAATTGGGTGATGGAGGATTAAATCACTAACCTTCGCGATGGTAATACATGTCTTATCCACTAAGGTATGCTCGAAGACTAGAATAATACTCACCTAGATAATGGTAAGTAGGAGCTCTTATTTTCGATTCTCATGATGTGATGTATTTTTTCTCGTTAAAATACTTAAATAGATTCACTTTTCTTTAGTTCAACAACATAGAGTGGAGAATTCGAATATTATATATTTTAAATAAATGTATGATACTTTATTTAATGAGTTATATTTAAGTTGGCGTAGATCTACTTATCTATTATATATAATAGAAATAGATGAATAAAAATAAGTTACATTAAAGGTGGGTAGGCTAGCACTGTTAAATATTTTGTGTGATTATTGATTTTTGGACATGAATGCACGTTATGAAATCATTGATAACTAAATAATAAATAACAAATTATTAAAGAAAACAATTGATGAAACCTAAAATATTTGTAAAAAAAAAAAAAAAAAAGGAAAACGATAGGATTAGGTTGGTTAAAGTCATTATTAACTTGGGGGAAAACACAACATTGCACGTCTGTACAACCTCCTGATGGTCCACAACCTTTTAATTCTTCAAAATAGTTTCCATTTTCTTTTTAATTGTTTTCTAAACTAATTTTTAAAAAAATATATTTAAATAATTTTGGAACTCAATGATAGTTTTAGAAAATTTAACTCATTATAAAGTAACCAAAATAACTAATAATTTAATAATAGTTTATTTACTGGGATTCTAATTTAAAATAAAAATAATATAAAAGTCTCATATAAAATTATAACGAATGCTAACCCCAATAACTATTTAGAGTTTCAAAGTAAATAATCCAACGATAATTTAAATGTTGAAAAAAAAATAATTAAAATAATTTGCAGAAGACTCAATGACTTGACCATGGTTCTCATTACAACCAATCCTCATCATCCATCCAGTACTCCTTTGTCATTACCTGAAAAACATTTAAAGGAAAAGTTGAGTATTTTAACAAATACTCAATAAGTAACCTAGATATGCAAACACATGCAATTATACAATGCTCATGTGGGACCTACTTTATTAACATTTTCAGTCTAGGCCACAGCTTAATTATTTATGACATATCATTATCATTCCCTTCCGTGACAACACACTCAATCTCTTACTAGTGCCATCTTTGGAGTGCGAGTGTGGATTCCTTCAGGGTACCCTATACTATGACCTGATGTTAGATGACACCCAATAAGTGTAGTAAAGTACCCCCCAACACGGACCCTCTAAATCGTGAGAAGTTGTCACTCATCAATTCAGTCCGTGCAAAATGCAAATAGTCCATGCATAGGTCCCAAAATAACTTACCAACATATCACACTCATAGGATTCAATTAACATAATTCATACGATACTTTAAAAGGCACCCAAACGCAATAATCAAACGATGCCTCTAGCATCCAACAAAACATGCTTATACCGATCATGACATTCAACATAAAGTTACAGCAACATAAAGGAACTCAAGAAATCGTACATGTCATGTTTATCATCATATAATACATAATACACATACAATATAACGATCAATTCATCTAACCTAGCCCGAAGGCAGGGGCGGATCCACGTTGGGCCCAGGGGGGGCACGTGCCCCCCCTCGAGTTTTTCTTTTTTCGGTTTAACCTTATAGTTCCTTGAAGACTGCTAATATTTTTAATATATTTCTGGCTTAAAAAGTTTGATGTGTCCCCCTAGCTTGTTGGTCACATGCTCTCTTTGTCAAATCTAAGGTCTTGGGTTTAAATCCTATCAAGTGCATTCCATATATTTTAAAAATAAAGCATTTCTATTTTCAAATTTATTTTTTAAATTATAAATAAAAAAATTAAAATAGATTTTT
>JAOANK020847663.1:0-10336 GCA_026257165.2 Telfairia occidentalis | reverse complement strand
ATTGGAAACAAATTATTCGTCAACAACCTCACGAACTCCCCTATCACTCTCGTGCATACAAGAATTAGTGTTCAAAACTCAAGGCCTAATTTATCACCCTCTCTCTCAAGCAAGATAATAAATGCTACTACTTGACAATTAATGACCACTTAATTGCAAGATAATTAATGCTGAAATTTGAAAGGCAATGCAGAAAATTCAATGCATTCAATAAATAATCAACGAATTTAATGGATCTTTAAAATCCTAACACCCTAAAACTCAAGTAATCTAGCTTCTATACATTATAAATCAATCCCGAAAAATCTAGAAAGAACCCACAGAACAGACAATAAATTGAAAATAAAAGGAAAGAGCGAACTCTCGGATGAATTCACCGTGGACACGCTTCCCGAGGTGAGAAACTCAATCCCGAGCACTCCAAGACCTCTCCAACCTTCCAGAACAATAAGCACCTCAATTTCTGTAGAAAACCATCGAAAATCGCACCCCAAAAGACGTTCTCCCAACCCTAATTACGAAAAAATATATTTATACTGATCTGTCAACAGCGTTGAGACGCTATGGACAGTGTCTCAATGTTGGTCCTAAGTCACTAAGTCAAAACGCGCGTTTCGGTTAAACGGTCAAAAAATCATCAGCGTCGAGATGTTGGTCCTTGTACGGCGGGACATGACGCGCATGCGCGTGCGCGCGTTGGGCAGGAGAAGAGGGCGCTGGGTGCGCGCTGGGGCAGCGTCGAGTACGGATGCGCACGAGGTGGGGCTACTGGGGCTCGCGATGCGCGTGGCGGTGGCTGCTCCATTCAACAGCGTCGCGACGCTGATCACTTCCAAATCCAAAATTTCTAGATTTTGGCATTGAGACACCCAATGATAGCGTCTCAACACTGCCCCTCGAGTCTGCACTCTTTTAGGCTCTATTTCTTCGTTACTTAGCCAATTTAGCTCATGTTAGGCGCGTTTTTCAACCCAACTGGACCCAGATCTTTATTTTCACCTCGAAATACTCGGTTCCTACAAAGTCAACAATAATTTCATCAAAGTATTCATAAAATTCCACAAAACCTCTATAATTTATGCACTAAAATAACACTTTTTAGAGTGCTATCAGGGGCAGAGTTGTTTAGCTTGAGTTGTCTGTGTTTCGGTTGAATTGTTTAATTAAGAGTTTTGATGTTTGGGTTTTTAACCTGGTTCATTTTTTTCCACAATTTGTTTGTAATGTCCAATTATATATTACATTGCATTGATGTGTATAAAATTAACTTGGTTAAAAATTTGTTCATGTTCATTGTAAAACATTGAATTTAAATATATATATATATATATTAGAAAACTAAAATTCTTATGTTGAGTCATGAAGCTTTGACACAAAATTATAGGTTAACATGCCACAAAAATATATTGGCATAAGCAATATACATATTCAACCTGTTCCAAAACATATAATATATAGACTCATGTAACTACATATCCATCATGTCACATAAAAAATAAGAAGTCATGCTCAATATAGAGAATAAAAATAAAGGTAGGTGAGATCGGCCAGGAGGAGATCTCTTCCTTAAGTGATAGGGATGGACAGGAAGCAAATGAAATAAACATCAAAATAATTTTAAATTGTTATTCTAAGAATATAATAATAAATTTGTTATTAAAAAAATAACACAAATAGTAATATTTTAATGATAGTTAGACAATTTTAATTTTCCTTATAAATTTAGACGACTTTTCTAATTTCTAGTACCATTTTATTTGAATCAGAGAGGTTTGCTTGAAATTGAGTCATTCAAATTCTACTTAAATCCTCCCATTTCTGAATTGTAATTCTAGTTTAATTTTTATTTTAAATTTTGTCCATTATCTATAAATTGATATACATTGAAATTGAACAAAAAAAGTTTTCATTGTTAAATAAATTTTCATTGTGACATCTTCCATTCTTAACACAAGATTTGAATTACAAAGTTTTGCTTGAAAATTTGAAGTTTGAATTGATATACATTGAAAAAAGAAAAGGTTTGGCTTAGATAAATTTGAAAACTTTATCTAAGCCATGCATGTTTTTCAAAATAAATATGCAATTTTATCGAAACCATGCATGTTTTAAAAAAATAAAATTATTAGGAGATGCCCATGGTCCTCGTTAGGGGGATAGGCCCGAAGACCCGGGTAGGGACAGAGCCCAAAGGCCTAGTTTTGGGCTGCATAACCAAAAGGCCCGGAGGGTTAGAGGTAAAACCCGATGCAGGTTAGGAGGAGGTGGGTCCAGCCCACCTTCCAAGGCCCAAACCTCAGGAAAAACCCAACCTTAGCCTCACGAGCCGAGGGAGGCCAAATTTTCCCGTCTCCCCTCTTTATTTAAAGTAAACTTCAACACCCACACAAGTAAGATTTCCTCATCTCGGTGACATTTAGCGAAAATATCCACGCGATCCATAAATAACTTCATAGTCGGAGTACATTCCGCAGGGCACCGCACCGGTGTTGGGCTCAACAATATTCAGAGGCCTATTCCCCCACGTCTCATTCCAAAATTCAACATCAACATTTGGCACCATTTGTGCGTAGAGGAGCAAGGAGAGCTGTTCGTTCCACCACTCTGTGATCGCATCATTGCGTCACCGGAAGTGTACGAGTCAGTTTTAATATAGTGGAATTGAATATCGAGTGTTGTCCTCAAGATTGTGTTTCTAATTTGATTAATTACCATAGTTACTCACACCTTATTTTATTTAGGGAATCGAAAAATAGGATAGAAAGCTGATTAAACTACTCCTACTTCTAATTAGCTGGAGGTCGGTGACATAAGGAGAGCGTGCCTTATAACCGAATTTTCATGTCTTGAACAATATACTTCATTAATACAACACACTATTCTATCATGCTGCAATCATAAGCTGGGATTAATCTAACTTTCAGCTTTCTCTCTCGAGCTCAACTAACCTCTCACTAACATTCAAACTCAACCTCTCAGTTTGTCACCCCACACTAGCTAGACATTACGAATTTCTCACTAACTATCACCCTTTAAAAGAAATATTGTGATCCATTCCTCTCTCGAGCTTAGAGTAATCCTGCTTGTCATCACGGTTCACAAATAATCCCCCTAGAGATAATAGTTTATGCCACTATTAGTAAACCCCCCACTCTCGCACGATAGTTTACAACAATCATACATTCGATAATCTAATCTAAATTTTACTCTCCCGAGCTAAAATTGAAATCAATCAATCAATTTAATCTTTGATCAAGAGATTAAAATGCATTCAACAAGCAAATGCATAAATAAAGAGCAATAAGATAAAAAAAATGTCCATAACATTAACAAAGGATAAAAATGTCCCAAGGCGTTACAAAACAGTCTAAATTGGAATCTTGCTACTAAAATTAGGCCTAAGGATATAATATTTTGTGTGCTATCAAATACCCCCAAACTTAATCTTTTGCTAGTCCTAAGCAAATTTAAAACACAACAATAACAAAATAATGAAACTCCCCAACACATGCAATTAACTCAAGTCTCAATGCTCTGAAAGACAAGTAGGAGCAATCATAGAAACTTTCAAACACATTCTATCACTGAGAGATTTCAAGGCCAGTTCTTTGCATCCCTCGTGTGTGTGTGCAAGCTTATATAATCTTTAGCCCTTATAAGCCCAAGATGACCTTAGAAAAACCTCCCTAGGCTCTCCTACTTCAATCAATGGTAGAGCTAATCGAATCACATGCAAACTAGAGTTCTGAGAGAATTATTTTCTTTTTTTTTTTTAATCCTTTTGCCCCGTTTTTTTTTTCTTTATTTTCTCTCATTGCACGAGAATGGAAAATTGGCTTACCTCCACTTCCTAGGTGCTGAGTATCCAACTACAAGCAACACATTTATCCCTTCTATTTTTCTCTTTTTTTTTTAGGGTCAGTTGCATAGATAGCAAATTAACAAAAAAAAAAAAAAGAATAGCAAAAATGACAACAAGTTATGAGATTTGCAGATATAGCAAATTATAAAGGATCAGTGAAGATTATGGACCCAAAAAGACAATTAAGCCCTTCATTTTATTGATATACTAGTTGTCGATAAGATATGTCACGAATATACCATATATAAGATAGATCGCTGATATCATTGTATTACTGATATACTTCTAAATTGGTTTATCGTTGATATTTTTTATATACTTGTTATAAGGCGTATCATTAATATAACATCATATTAGGTATATTAATGCTATATCTCAATTATTATGGACTAATATCATATTTAATTGAAGATCAAAGAAAAATAAAGCTCAAAATCAAGAAAATAAGGCTGATGTGGACAACATACATCCACAAAGACAACCAAAACCAACGTCAAAAGCTTTGTCTTTGTACAAGCATAACAAGATGAATGAAATTTCTCCAAAAAAGATCTGTCAATCTAGTTTTGACCTCAAAATCACATAAGATGAATAAAGTTGGATTTACTCTTCTTTTTACTTTAAATTAGGTATATCACTAATATCACTAATATGTCTAATATGAGGTACATAATTGATATATATAGTAAGTATAACAATGATATACTTTTATAAAAATATCACATTGATATACCTTACATGAAGTATATCATTGATATATCTTATAGGAAGCATATCACTAATATATTTTGCATTAGGTATATGGATGATATACCTAATATGAAGTATTTCACCACTATACGTACATTCAATAAAAAATATATAACTTATATATTTTATATTAGGTATATCACTAATATACCTAATAAGAAATATATGAGTTATCTTTGTATTTAATATATCACTGATATACCTAACATGAAGTATGTAATTCATACATATAGTAAGTTTATCAATGATATATTTTCTATAAAATATCTCATCAATATACCTTTATATGAAATATATCATTGATATTTTGTTTTGAAAAGCAATAACATTGATATATCATATACAAAATATATCACTAATATATTTTGTAGTAGGTATATCACAAATATATTTTGTATTAGTATACTTAGTGATATATTTTGTATTAGGTATATCATTGATATATCTTATAAGAAGTTTATTACTGATATATATAGTATTATGTATATCATTAATTACGAACTGATATACCTAATACGATAAAGTATATCATTGATATATCTATTATACTTATAAGTCATATATCAATGATATACTTTCTATCAGGGATATGAATGATATACTTAATATTAACTATATTAGTGATATACTTAAAAGAAGGGCAAAATTGGAATAATAAAAATTAAAAAAATATGATCTTGAAAATTTGCTATACTTGCAAAATCTAAAGGTTATTGCTATATTTGCAAATATGCTTAAGTATTTTGCTATCCATTAAAATTACACTTTCTTTTTTTAGAAGGAGAACCAATTCAAGATGTTTCACCTTCGTTTGGCTCATCCTCACTTCCTAGGTGTTGGATGTCGGCCAAGACTTACTCACTTTCTTTTCAAATTTTCATCGACATTACATGTGTAATAATGCCTGAAGAAAGGAGGAGTAATCCCCTTCATTTTATTCTTTTTTTTCAACACACATACACTAGACATGCATATGAAAGACTTCAACAGAAGCCCAATCTGCCCAAGGGCCACAATCTATCCAACTACGAGCAATCCATCTATCCAAGGGCCAAGACTTACTTTCTTTTCCCATTTTCATTGGCATTACCCGTTTAATAATGCCCAAAGAAAAAAAGGAGTAATCCCCTTCATTTCATTCCCACTAGACATGCATATGCAAGACTTAACTAGAACTACAATCTTTTTAGAGACTTCCTTAGAGAAATAATTCCCCTACCTTAGATCTTCAGAACCTTAGACAAGAGGGCTACATGCTCAATAAACAAGAAACTTCAAGAAGGATTTGAAATAACCAAACTAAAAATGATGCTATCTCATTTCCACAATCACACACAACAGATCAGTAAGAGCAAATCATAGACTCTCCTCATCAATAACATGCATAGTAGCACATAAAAACCATTAAGTAAAAACAAAATAAAAAAATTAAGCTTAAAATTGCCCAAACTCATTAGGACTCATAGAGTACGACCCACCCCAAAACTTATTACTTACATTGTCCTCAATGTATAAATCACTAAGCATGCAAGAATAATAGAATAAGAATCAAGTGGATGATATTGCCCTGATAAGAGAGAAAACATCCTCAATAACTTCCAGAATGGAAGGAAGAAGGCATCCCAAAATATCGAGGTTCAATGCAAGGAGCGAGATTTACTAGCACTAAACTCCTACAAAACAAAATAAAGAAAAAGATAAGGGAAAAGGGATAGAAAACATGGGTGGTTAGTCAAGTTAACTAGCACCTAATCCAACCCAAAACAAGAAAAACTAAACATACACCCTAGAGTCTCCACAATATTAATCAAATTAAATAATCGCCACTCCCCGACCACGACGCTGAAAACTTGATCCCATCATTGTGTCGTCACAAGTGTACGAGATAGTTTAAATATAGTGGAATTGAGTATCGAGTGTCATCCTTGGGATTTGGTTTCTAATTTGATTAATTATCATAGTTATGCACACCTTATTTTATCTAAGAAACCAAAAAAAAGGATAGAAAGCTAATTACACTACTTCTACATCTAATGAATTAGAGATCAGTGACATAAAGACAGCGTGCCTTACCAAAGTTTCATTCCTTAGACAATACACGTCATTAACACAACAAACTATTTTATTATGCTACAATCATAAGCTGGAATTAATCTAATATTCAACTTCCTCTCTAGCTAACCTCTCACTAACATGCAGATTCAACCTCTCAATCTGTTACACACACACTAGCAAGGGATTACGAATTTCCCACTATCACCCTTTAGAAGAACTATTGTGATCCCTTACTCTCTCAAGCTCAGGGCAATCTCGCTTGTCATCACGGTTCACAAATAATCCCCTAGAGATAATAGTTTATGCCTCTATTAGTAAACTCCCATTCTTGCATAATGGTTTACAAAAATCATGCACTTGATAATCTAATCTAAATTTTACTCTCTCGAGCTAAAACTTAAATCAATCAATCCATTTAATCTTTGATCAAGGGATTAAAAACATTAAGCAAACAAATGCATAAATAAAGAGCAACAAGATTAAAAAAAAGTCCACGACATTAACAAAGCATAAAAACATCACAAATGCATTACAAAATAGTCTAAAGCGGAGTCCCACTACTCAAATCCACAATATAAACAAAGACTCTCTAAAAAAGAAACAAATCAAAACTAACTCTGGAAAGAGTAAAGAAAGGTCTCAAAGACGCGTACCATACTCGTTCCCATCGTGAAGCCTACAATCCCGAGCCTTGGATCACTCCAGAGGGTCCATGGGAATCTCATCTTCCTCTGAAAAATCAAGCTCAAAATCGTAGCTTCTTCTCTCCAAATGCCTCCTCCAAATCGCAAGAAGAAAATAAGATTTTAAAAGTATTTTGTCGACAACGTCGAGATGCTAGGGACAATATCTCGATGCTGATCTCCTTTCACTCAAATCATGCACGGTGGAAGCTTCTCTCAAGGCAAACCAAAAGGGTAGCATTAAGAAGCTTAAAGTAGCATCTCACCGCTACGCATGTGCAATGACAAGAATGGTGTGTGTGCATGGTGTTGTGCGGCATTTGCAGCGTTTCAACGCTGCCTAGCAGGCATGGAGAGCGCGCGCCCGCATATGGTGAATTTGGGCATTGAGACTAATCCATGCACATTGTGTCGATTAGTCTTTAGTTGGATGCCAAAAACTTTACCGGCACACGAGCGATCACCGCATTGTATGGGTCAATTTTAGTATAGTGAATTTAAGTGTACAAGTGTCATCCTCGGGATTGGGTTTCTAGTTTGATTATTTACCACAGATAGTCACACCTCATTTTATAGAGAATCCATTATTAAAAATAAATCTAAGTTACACTACTTCTACTCCTAGATAGGTGGAGGACACATAAGGAGAGCATGCCTAACTCTAATTGCTATGCTTTGTGACACTAAACTTTACAAACGACGAACTTCCCTATCGCCATGCAACTATAAGCTAGGTTTAACTAACGTTCAGCCTCCTCTCTCTAGCTCAGCTAGTCTCCCACTAAACATGCAGACTAAACCTCTCGGTCTATTACCCACACACCTAGCAAGGCATTACAAACTACCTACCAATTATCACCCCTTAGAAGACCCATTGTGATCCCTTCCTCTCTCGAGCTAAGGGCAAACTCGTTTGGTCATCACAGTTCACAACAGACCCACTAGAGATAATAACATATGCTTCCCTAAAATAGACCTCTGCTCATCTCGTTAGCGTACTACAGTCATGCAATCGAGATCTAATCTAAGCCTTACTCTCTCGAGCTAAAACTTAAATTATGCAAACAATTTAATCTTTTGATCAGAAGATTAAAAGCACTAAGCATAAGAAAGCATGAATAATCACATGGGATATGAAAAAGTCCATAAATTAATAAAGCATTAAAAATGTCACTAAGCGTTACAATGAGTCAAGGCACAATCTTGCCACTCAAATTCACAATTAAAATAGAAATTCATAAAAAAAATACACAACAAAACAAAGTATAGAAAGGGGAAGAAAACTCCAAAAGACACCTACCAAACTCGTTCTCGACGTAAGACCTGCAATCCCGAGCCTCAGATTGCTCTGAGGACTCTATGGGAAGCTTCCTCTCCCTCTAAAATACCGTGCACCAAAGTGTGCTCTTGGATCTCCAAATGGCCTCCCAATTTTCGGTTGAAGAAATGAACTTAAAATAAACTCTCTGCCTGCAGCGTCGAGACTCTATAAGTCATCATCTCGAGGCTGCCAAATATCCTCGAAAGGTGTGTGACGCATCATCGCTTAGGGCATATAAAATGGGGTAGTGTCGAGATGCTAGAAGCAGCATCTCAACCTACTTCATGGTCAACAAGAGAAAGAGGTGAGCGTGATCATGAAAGCGTGCCATCACTAATGGCGTTGAGACGCCCATGACAGTGTCTCAGCGTTGAAGGTGCAAGCGTGTGGGTGGCTGGGCAGCAGGACTGGCATGCCCGCAGGGGCGCGTGCGTGTGAACATTAGGCGTCGTGCGGAGCATCTCGTGGGGTTGAGATGCTGGGGCGTTGTAGCGTGTTGCTGGCGAGGTGCTCGCATGCACGCGCTCATGTTTGGTGATGCGTGGTGTTGAGCACCCACGTTGACACGCTGCCCTCAATGCCGCCTACTGTGCGTGAGGCGCGCACTGCGTGCTGTCTTCATGATGTTAATCAGCGTCTCGATGCTGTTGAAGAACCCAGCTGCATTTTTCCAGAATTTTCCAGCGTCTCAACGCCTGAGCTTGGCGTCTCGACGCTGCCTCCTCGAGTCTTCATGTATTTTGGCCTCCTTTCTTCTTTCCTTAGCCAATATTTATTTTCTTAAGCCTGTTTTTTGACCCGAACATCTTCAAAATTATCATTTCATCAAATTATGCTCGGTACCTACAAATTAATATAAAAACACGTGAAAACACTGAAATTATTGAACAAAACTAGCTAAAATCAAGCTTAAGGATAACACATTTTCATGTGCGATCAGAGATGCCCATAGGTAGTGTCTCAATGCGGCCCCCTCCAGCGTGCATGCATGTCATCACTTTGGCTTCTTCTCTTCAACGATTCCTTGGGTCAACACTTATTTTGGTCCTGTTTCTTTGTTCATTGGCCAAATTTACTCTTCTTAGGCTCTTTTTCAACCCGAATAGCTCCATATTCCTATTTCCACCAAAATATGCTTGGTACCTACAAATTAACAGATAAACTCGTAAAGCTCCAAAATTACACAACAAAGCTAGCTAAAATTAAGCGTAAGGATAGCACATTTTTTTGTTATCATCCTACCTCCCAAGCTATGAAGGAAAACCACTCCACGTTCTGAGAAACGACTTTGACTGAGGTCAGGTTTGCCGGACATATCCTGGATGAGGTCAATGCAACAACCGAGGTAGTCAAACTAGGGCTACGGATAGGGGTGGGCCCTTGAAGATGAGGACCACGTGCCACCAGGAGAAGGTTGGAGAAGGTCGACTTCGGTCTACAAGTCTAGGTCGAGGCAATGCATGGGCAGATGCAACAGGTGTTGGGAATGGTGTCCTAAGTCTCATGGAATCTCGTACTTCGTAACTTGTATAGATGACAATTTATTTATTCAATAAAATAAGAAGTATTTTATTTGACATTTAGATATTTTTAACTCAATCCAATAAACTAAGATCCTAGGTTATTAAATGTAACTTGAACAGTATGTAGCAGACATACAAGTGG
>JAOANK020847642.1:0-10339 GCA_026257165.2 Telfairia occidentalis | reverse complement strand
CCAGCACAATGCGTGCTTTGTCACAGAGTGGACAGCCTTGGTGACGACTTCATTCACCTTGGAAGCACGAAGGTTGGTGACGAGAGGGACCCTAAAGTCCATACGAGCCATGACTCTAGGGCTAGAAGGAGGCTCAGAGTCGAAATAGAGGATATCGACGAGGGATGACGAGAAGTCGCCTCATCATCAGCGCGGCGACCCAAAGGCTGACTAAGGGTAAAAAAAAAGGCACTGCACGAATCTGCTGTCGTGCGCTGGACGATGAAAGAGGCGCAAACACCTTGAGTGGTAGAGAGGATAAAGGCAGGGTCGGTAGAGGCCCTTGAGGTGGCAGCTCAGCCCTCGCTCGACGGGTCGATGGCCTGGCACCATCAGGCTCCTCACATGTTTAGCACGCAATCTCTCTCGAAACACAAACTGTTCGGTTGGCATATCTTTTGAAACATGGCAAAGGGCGTAAAAGGTCAGCACGACACCCTAAACAACAAAGAATTTCCCTAAGGAGTGAACTTACCGCAGACAGGGGGAACACGAAGGTTGTACTCAATTAGGGATTCCTCACACAAGAGGACGTCGTTGTGGTGGACCTTGTCAGAAAGGCTCGTAGTAGCTGCTAACACATTAAGCGAGATCACGATAAGAGGTTCTAGGGAAGCAGAAAGACCTACGAAAATAGAAAGGAAACAGTTAGTAACGTACGGAAGAAACGACCCCAGTCAAGCTAGAGGAATCAGACTCACGAGGCACCCCAAACTCGACAGGGATTTCAAAAAGTAGGCTCGTAGGCGTTAAGTGAAAGCCATTCTTCTGAAATGTAGAACCAGTGATCCTTCCACTTCTTGACGGAGGAGGGCCCATGTATCTTCATCTTCCTGCTTGGGCATGCGAAGATGTAGAGATAGTCGGGGACTCTAGGATGGACTTTAACAGAGAGGGCACTAAGGGCTTGGTCGACCTTGAGGGTAGTTTTGCCAAGATGCCTCTAAAGCACGTATCACCCCAACAGCGTTTCCCACCCATTGGGGGTGATCTGGGCGGGCGCTAGCCTGGTCAAAGTCAGGAAGTCCTGGATGAAAGGATGGAGAGGAAGCCCAATGCCCCTCTCGAACATTTGGAGATGAAAGCAAACACATCCCTAGAAGGGGTCTCTCGAGTGTCTCCTTAGCCACTGGTAACTTAGTGGTCACATTATCAGGAATCGAATATCTCTCTCTAAGGCTAGATAAGAAACTTGAGGACAACCGGGAAGGACGAGGCCCAAATTGTGGCAGAGGAGACGAGTTCACACCCCACCCCGAGGTAGAGGTTTCGAGGTAAGCAGCCCCCTTATCACCTCTCGTGGATCTAAAGTTATTCCTCTCAGCAGACATTTCAAAAATACTGTAGAAACCGAGATGGGAAAAGAATGGAAGAAGCTAACCTGTAGTAAGATCGAAGTAGGAGTACAGCTCGAGAGCATTGAGCTTGGGGACCAGCCAGAAGCTGCAAGCCCCTATATATAACCCCACAGGGTGTCGCATCACCGTCAGATGACCAAACGGATTAACAGCTAGCAGCCCATGAGAAGAGTCATTTTGATTCTTGAGAAGATGCAACGATTTAGGTAACGGCAACTGCAGTGCAGAGAAACTGAGGATCGAGTCCATCCTCATGTATTGCAACCCGAGGAGTTTGTGAACTACTTTGCAGACCGCTCCGAGAGAACAGACTCGGCAAAATGGGGGCTATTGTTGGACGTCGAAATCTCACGAGACACCTAAACCATTTGGGGAAGGCCACGTGTCCACCGGTCGCATCACCTCAGATGACCTCGACAGTAGCCGAGGTAAGGTGGCAGAGGTAAGGCAGACACGGGAGGAGAGGTAGTGCGGTCAATAACGTCGCACCCATAAAGGGCGCCAGATGAAGCGCGATCAAGAGGAAATCCCACCTCCAAAAGTTTAGTTATCGTCCGCCTTGACTTACGACAAACTAAGGGGGAATCACCTCCATGAGGCGCTCCTCCATTCACTATAAGAGCAAGCACTAGCCTTTGTGAAAGGTACGCATACTTCTCCCGAGAAACTTCCTATTATCACAGGCAACCTAGCTGACTTGAGCATCGGAGCATGGTCGGAACCACCCCCAACCTCATTTCATTTTCCTTGTAGATCTAAGAAGCGATCTTCGAAGCCCATGTCCGTTCTCGGTAATTTCTATGCTGAAACAAAATAAATTCCATAAATTTTTGTTTGGTAGATTTATTTATGAAAATAATAGTTGAGTTGTATTTGGATTTTGTGACCCCAAATGTAAAAATTTTAAAAATAACATTTACAAGTTTTTTGTGTTTCCCGATGGAGTGAGCACATGAAATACAACTCTATTTTCCGTTAAATCATTATTTTTAAATTCTTGAGTTTAGATCAATAATCAAATCAAATGCATTCTAAACACTTCAAAGATATTGCTAAAATGAAATATAGAATAGTATAATAAAGACCAAAAAGAAAAATGAAAATAATTATAACTCCTAACCACTATGGGTTAGTCTAATGGTCAATGAGAGACAATATAAGTTGTAAAGTATATCCGAGTATAATTCAACTAGTTAAGATATACATTCTTCACTAAAAAATTTGGAAGTTTGAATCTTCACAACCACGTGTAAGAAAAACCAACCACCTCAGTTATTTGGGGAAGTTAAATGACTCCCAAGTGATGCCCTTTTCAAGGTATTGAATGTTTGATGGATCAAAAGGCCCTTTGATTCTATCAATGGATTTTATCACTGCTCTTGCCGGAAGAACACTTCTCGATGGATCAGGTGAAGTGGCATAGTTTAAGCAAGACGAGAATCCCTATAATTTCCATCCTCCGTTTTCAATTCATTCGTTCTCACACAAAAAAGAAAGCTCCAATTCTCGAAACAAAGAAAGGTTAAATTACAAATTTAGTTAATGCAACTTAACATTATTCAAATGCTTGAATTTGGTATGCAATTTGGTTCTTATAGTTTCACATGTAATTTCAATTTTGGTCTCCAAGATTTGAACTTTATTTTAGTTTAGTACTTTCGATTTCAAAATTTTTAAATTTGTGCTCATGGTTTAGTCAAACATATACATATCACCTTTGTTATTATTATATTAAATATATGACAATGAGTTGATGTTTGCTATTTGGCTAACATTTGTTGATTGTATAGCGTTTTGGCTGGTTGGGTAAAAAATAGAAGAAACTGGGTGGATAAAAGTTGAAATTAAGCTTAAACTATAAATACTAAATTGAAATAATAGGTACTATATGGACTAAATTAAAATTAATATTAAATTATTAACTTTGGTTGATAAACTTTTAGGATAGTGTCTAATTGGTTATTATAGTTTAAAAAGTGTCTTATAACTTCCTAAATTTTAATATTATTGTGCACCGTCTAAGAAGCCTTTTGAACTTTCAGTTTTATGATTAATAGGACTATGATGAATTAAACATTTTTTTTAAGTTTAAGAATTTATTAAACACAAAATTAAAAGTGCATAAATATATTAGACACTTTTTAAATTTCAAAGATATATACTAAACACAAAATTTAAAATTTATTTACCTAGTTAAACACTTTGTAATTAAAACTGGAGACTTTTAGACACAATCGACCAAAAGTTTATGCATGGAACTTATAATTTAATAAATATCAAATTTCAAATAATTTAATCCTTATGATTTGAGCATGGCCTCAATTTAGTCTTTATGACTCGTGACTTTGTTTCAATTTAATCCTTATGATTTAAGCATAACTTCAATTTAATCTTTATGACTTTGTACTTTTGTTTCAATTTGATCCCTATAATTTGATTAAACCTCATAAATTATTAGCAATCATAGCATAACTCAGTAGATAAAATATATATTATCATCTCAAAAGTTAATGGAATGATCCTCACCCTCAATTGTGAGCCAAGAAAAAAACTTCAAAAATCTGTTCCTAATTAATAATGGTCTTTTTTCACACAAAAATTTGCACATTTTTCCTTTTATTCTTCACTCTTCTTTAAACAATAATATAATCAACTAATACAATTAGCCAAATAGAAAACCATCAACATGCAATAACACGAATGATTTGTGGTCAATATTTGTCAGAGACAATGAACCTTTCGCTACATCTCCATAATGGTATGATATTATTAACTTTGGGAAGCCCTCATAGCTTTATTTTTGGTTTCATCCAAAAAGTCTCATATCAATAGAAGAGATAGTTGTCCTTAGATTTAAATACTATTTTGGTCATTGTCTTCCAACCTTGGTTCATTTTCGTCCTTGTTTCAAAATATTCATTTTAATTTCTATACTTTCAAAGCATCCATATTGGTCCATGTACTTTTAAAAAGTTATCATTTTGGTTTGTTTATTTTCTATCTTATCTCTTTTTTTATTACAATTTCAACATAACGATATGCTCAATAACTTTTTTGAGATGTGATATAACTTTGTATTACTAGATTTTTGTTACGTATAAAATTTTAATTAGAATTTCTTAAATAAGGACCAAAGTCAATTTTTAAAATTATAAAGATCAAAATAAACAAAAGTCAAAAGTACAGAGGTAACATTTTTCGTGCTTAAGTACAAGTACTTTGACCTCTGTACTTTTAAATACAAGTTTTGAAAAAGTACCTTGGCTAAAATGAGCTGTAGAAAGTATATAGATCAAAATAGTTTTTAAACATTTTTCGTACTTGTACACCATGAATTTTTTCATTCCCTAGCCAATGTTGGACTTTGTTTTTACACCTAACAAATATAAGTTTATTTTAATGGTTGAGACATTTATCTTTTGCATCTTAATTCCACATTTGTTGTACTTAAAAAAGAAAGAAAAAAAAAATCACACACACCGATTACGAGGTTTGACTAAAGTCTCAAGTATTGAAACTAAATCGAAACAATCCTAGATTATATTGAAATTGAAACTATATGCGTAAATAATATGAATTAAAATTGGAATTTAAGCAATGAATGAAAATGGAATTAAAGAAAACGACCTTGAAGACGAGAACTTGAACAAGGTGACCGTCGAGGGCGGCGTGAACGACAAGGGCCTCACCGGCGGTGGCCTGAGTGTAGGATTCGAGCAGCGCAATCTGGTGGTTGTGGCCGTAATCTTCGTCCTTTTCTTCATCCTCGTATCGAATAACTCTCCGCGCCGCAGCGCTATGGTTACGACCTCGGTGGCGCCGAGTTCTTAGATTCACAGATTTATCGGTTGCGGAAGAGGTAGAGATTTTGAAGAGAGAATTTTTTGCCCACAAAAAGGTACTGAGAGAATCGGAGTGAAGGATTGGGGAGCAGCCAATTCTTTGACTCGCCATTTTTTCTTTTTCTTTCTTTTTGCTTTTTTGGGCTTCGACCATTGGAGATAGGGTGAACCTCTCGATCACGACTCACAGGTTTTTGTTTTTTTGTGTTTGTTTTTCTTAAAGAAAAAAATCAATTTGTAACCTTAAAAATGTTAAGTTTATTCTTTAATCTTAAATTTGAAAAAATGTTGCAATTTTTATGTAAAATTTTCCTCATAGATCATTAAAAAAGTATTTACCCATACATTCAATGAACTATAAGATATATGACAAGAACAAAATTAATAAAATTTAAAAAAAATTGACATATTTTTATTGAAATTTATGAGTTTTGATAAAATTATTCAATGAGTAATTTGTGCATTAATAAAACAAGTTTAGGGCCGAAGTTGATGAAATTAAAGGTTTATGCTCAAAATTGATTCAATTTTACAAGTTGAAGGGCATAAAATTTTCTTCTTTTTTTTGAAAAAAATCAATTTGCACCCTCAAATTTATAAGTTGTATCAATTTCGTATCAATTTTCACTTCAATTTCATCAAGTTGAACCTCAAATCTATAATCTATCTATCTATAATCTATATAAAAATACGGATGTAGAAGAAACTTTTTTCTAGATGATACTAACTTTAAGTTTTTTTTTTAATCTATATCTATAATCCGTATAAAAGTACGGATATAGAAGAAACTATTTTTAGATGATACTAACTTTAAGTTTTTTTTTTTCCTGAGTTCACTTTCAGTTTTTTTAAATATGCCCAATTTATCATGTGTAAATTATTTTTTTTTCTCTTTACTCTACATTTCTCTCTCATTCTCTTAACTTTACATCCCTCTCTTTTTTCTAATTTTTTTCTATCTCCTATACCCATCTACATTTCTCTCCCTATCTCTCACCCAATCTCTTCATCTCTCCCACCCATCCAAATTCCCTCTATCAAAAGTTAAATTTACAAAAAAACATATGTCACTCTTAATTAATTTTAATTAACTATTAAATTATTTATATTTTATTTAAATTAGTTTATATGAAATAATACAATAATTATCACTTTTGATTATATTTAATTTTAGAATGTCAAAAATTTAGGAATTTCAAAAGTTGTGCAACTCTTTTTATTTCCAATGAATTTACAACTTAAAATGACTCATTTCTACAATATTTTGAGCTCTATTTTTTTTTTTTACTTTTCTCTCTCTCTATATTTCTTTTTTTAAAAAAAAAATACAATGTAGTACAACACATGCAGCTATAAAATAATATTCTTTAGTGTGTGACCTCAAACATTAGTGAAAGATAAATTAAATTATGAATAAACACTTATTTTCTTCATTAATACTTACTGTTGTTCTTTAGATTGTTTTATAATTAATCTAACTTTTATTTTTTATTTTAAATTTTTATGTATGCTTCAAATTTCTGTATTTTATTTTTCTTTAAATGATAGATAATGATATTTTATTTATGGTTTGGAATATAACTAAATTATCATTACATAAATTGTTTTTATACAAAAAGTTTGGTCGGTTTATTCTTAAAATTTAATTATATGATCTTATTTTTAATTATAATTAATTAAGAAATTTTAAAAAAATTTAGTGTTAATAATTTTAAACATTTTTAAACTTTTACAACTATATATTAAAAAAAAAAGGCTCTATATATCCTCTATTTACTTTATTATACATGTGCCTTCTATATTAGTTTTTTTTTCTTTTCCTATTGATTCCTTTCCCTAATTAGAACATCATTACTTCTTTTTTTTTTAAGGAAAGAGCATAATATCGTAGCATATTAATTCTTTTTTCTTCCAAATTGTGAAGTAGTATTATCGAAAAAATCACATATTACTTTATAAATAATTTATAAGCATAAACAATCATAGTACTTGATAGATACGTATCTTTTTAAGATTTTTCTTCTTCTTTTTCAATGGAAGAAAAGAAGAAAAAAGAATATATGATGAAACAAAATAAAAATATTAATAATATGATAAAATAAAATAGAAATACAACATGCAAGGCACCTATTACAAGACTAGTTTAAATAAATGTTGCAATCTTAACCACTTGAAAAGTGTTCAATTTTTACTCTTTGATAAATTTTTCCTCTATAGATCATTAAAAAAAATATTAACATATGTATTCAATGAATCATAAAACATATGACTAAGAACAAAATTGATAAAATTTTAGAGAAAAATGACATTAGATTTAAATTTTTATTGAAATTTGTGAATTTTGGCAAAGTTATTCAATAGTTAATTTGTGCATTAATTACAATTAATTTTGTACAATGTTTCTTTTATTGAAATTAGTGAATTTACGAAAACTTTCTCTTTTTTTTAAAAAAAATTGAAACTAATGGGTAAATGAGCAAAAATTGAACAAATGTTAAAACTGCAACACTTATCCCGCCAGTTTAGGGTCCAATTTGATGAAATTAGAAATTTATGAAAATTGACGCATCTTAACACTATCTCAGTTTAGGGTCTAATTTGATGAAATTAATTTATTTTTCTCTTTCTTCTTTTTTTTTTTTTTTTGTCTTTTAATGGTTAAATTAGATTTAAATAATTTTTTCTAATTATTTTAACATGGGGGAGTGGAGGAAATTCAAACACACGATCTGTTCATCTGAGAAATATGTCTTAACCAAATGAGTCATGTTCGGTTTGGCGATTTAAATACTATTTTATTAGTTATAGTTTTCTTTCATCCATTTTGATCTCTTAGGAACTGATAGAGAATCTGATTATATTTCTTGTTTTTAAATTCTTGATTGAGTGAATATCTATTTGGTTAGGTCTGTTCTTTAAAATTGTTTTCTAATTATCCAAATAGTAAAAATTTTGAAAACAACAACTTTATGTTTTTAGTGTTTTTAAGTTTGAAATCTTAAATTTTAAATATGAAAATAAAGAACTACACTAAAAAAAAAAATGATAAATGTTATAAACTCATTTTATTTTTATAATAATTATAACGTAATATATTATAAAGTATATAATATTATAAAATACTAAATATTTAAAATTTATAACATAAAAAAATGTTAATAAACTAACTAATAATATTTGAAATTAAACTACATATTTAATGAGTAAAATAATTATTTTTATTGTTTATGAATATATTGTTAAACCAACTTGAACAAGTTTTTAAATTGAGATTCAATTTATGAATATGTCGTCAAACACATATTTAAAAATATAAAATAAACTTTGTTTTCATTTAATCTCTTGATTTCAAATTTCTATTTTCAGATCACTAACCAAAAAACACTACAATGAATTCGTAGTGTCCATACCTAGACCTAACGTTGTTGATATCTTTCTCTTTGATTCTCAACTGGTGATATACTGACCTCAAGTCGATCTTGGAGAAAACTGTAGCCCCTTGCAACTGATCAAACAAATCGTCTATTCGAGGCAAGGGATACTTGTTTCTCACCGTCACTTTATTCAGCTCTCGATAGTCAATCCATAGTCTCATCGAACCGTCCTTCTTCTTCACGAACAGAATCAGTGTGCTCCATGGAGATACACTAGGGCATATAAATCCCTTATCCAAAAGCTCTTGGATCTAAGTCTTGAGTTCTTTCAACTCTACTGGGGCCATCCTATACGGAGCCTTAGAGATAGGCATCGTCCCTAGTATCAATTCAAATCTGAAGTCTACTTCACGAGCTGGTGGTAAGCCTGGAAGATCATCAGGAAACACATCTGCAAATTCCTTCATGATAGGTACTGAGGTCACTGAAACCTCAGCACTGCTAGTGTCCACTACATCAATCAACCAGCAATGTGCACCGTGGTCCACCATCCTTCTTGCCTTCAGCGCCGAGATTACTTCGGGAGCTTTCCCAGGTTGATACCCTCAAAACTTAAAGCTCGCCTCACCAGGGGGTTAAAAACTACCTCTTTCTTGAAACAGTCGATGATGGCATGGTTTGTACATCAAAATCAAACATGTCTAGGACTATTAGTGTCACATCTAACAAATGTCCTGACACTAAAGACTTACAAGCTTTTACAGAGTCTCTAGCTAATAGAATCACTCCTCCAGGAGTGGAAACTGGCACTACATGGTCAAATGGTTCTAAGTCTAACCTCGTCTTATTTACAAATGATCTAGAGATAAACGAACGAGTAGAACTAGAATCAAATAGGGCAAATGCATAATGATCTAATATGAGTAAGGTACCTATCACCGTATTAGAGTTTGCCGCCTGTTGTTGAGTGGTTGCAAACACCTTACCCTTCTGCATGTCAGCTTGGCTCGAGGTTCCAGCTGATCCCGAACCAGTGGTATCATTCCTCGGACAGTTCGCAGCAATGTGCCCCTTTTTGTTGCACCAAAAGCATACTCTCGTCCAGGCCATACAACAACCGTGGTGCTTCTTGCCACAACTCATGCATAGTGGCTTGGCCAGACTAGGGTTTCGACTGTCTATTGCCCTATTATCCTTGGCCTGAGTTTTGATTCATCTTGGTGGGATAATGATGTGGCTGAATAGACCGACTATGTTCAAACTTCCTCTTCTGTCCTGTAGGGGCATTTAGTACTGTCGGAGTCCAGGTCACCCTCGTTGGTCGGTAGTCGATCAGGGAAGCGACCCTCAGAGCCGCCGCGTAGTCAGTTGCACTGTAGGCTGCCACAGAGCCTTGGATTGCATCCTTTAGGTCCATGATAAATCTTTCTGCCTTCTTAGCCTCTGTATCTACTAACACAGGAGCAAACCTCATCAGCCTCGTGAATTCACGATCATAATCTTCTACGATGCGGTCTTCTTGCTTCAGGTTGAGGAACTCTGCCTGCTTCCTATACCTCTCAATGGTGGGACAATACTGACAAAAAAAGGCTTGCTTGAACTATAACTAGGTGACTGAGCCTTCTTGTACACCAATCGAACGTTCTGCGGACTCCCACCATAAGAGCGCATCCCTCCTTAGGATAAATGTTGCGCAGTGAACCTTCTGGTCGTCTGCGCAGTCCAT
>JAOANK020847641.1:0-22757 GCA_026257165.2 Telfairia occidentalis | reverse complement strand
CAAGTTGTCAAAATCTCTCCACAAAGATTGTAACTTAATGGAAATAACTTTTTCAGATCCTTGAAATTCTTTTTGCAAAATTTTCCAAGCATCTTTAGCTTTTTTAATGCCAAAAATTCGAGGGAAAATAGACTTACTGACACCTTGCTGAATGAGACGAAGTGCTAAAGCATTTCGTTTTTTGTTCTTCTTAAACTCCTCTTGATCTAGTGATCGCTCTAATGTGCCTTCATATTCTCCTTCAACAGGTACTTCATAATCTTCTTCAATTATTTCCCAAAGATCTTGAGAAATAAAAATGGTCTGCATTTGACTTCGCCAATATTCATAATGCTCTCCATCAAAGATTGGACTTGGTTTGTTGGGATGGAAAACAAGTTTGGAACACAATTGGTGTTCATTTTAGGATAGCTCGATACCAAATTTGTTGGAGGCAATGAAAGAAAGTTGGGAAGATTTTAGAATGGAGAAGACTATGGAGAGAAACTTTTTCTATTGAGTGTTTTGACACTTTGCTTAATTGAAGCTTGCTTACTTGCTTACATACAAAGGGGGGAGGACACCTCAATTTATAGGTGTCAAAAGAGGATTCTAGAGACTCTTAGTTAATGACCTAGGAAATAGTTCTCTAGTAAATTCTATAGAGTTGTACATATTTCTAGAATCCTTCCATATTCTAAAAAAAGTTTTACCTATTCCAAGATGTCCTTACATATTCCAAGAAGTCACATTGAATAACTCAAAGGACTAATTGGAAATTACAAATTACTTTTAACATGTCTTAATCATTGAGCTATGCTCAATTGTAAAAATTTATTTATCTTCAGTTGTGAGTTTGTAAGTTCATGGGCTATATAAACTCATTTTACTTAAACGTCAAATTTATAATTTTATAAAATGCATTTTGTACTACATACTCATTTTTATAAATCATAAAGTCTAAATATACCAAACTGTTAATATTATATTAGGTCGTTCTTACTTTACTCCAAATCTTTTAAAATTCTCATTTCTACTCCAAATATATTAAAAATTCTCAATTAAATTCTACTCCAAATATATTAAAAATTTTCAATTAAATTCTCATGTAAAACATCTGTTAAACTTAACAACGAGCCGATGTGTATTAACATATTTGGACATGTGAGCATGTCACTTGAAAGAAACAAATTTTGTTAATGAATAAGTTGAATTCTGCTAATGGATAGGTTGGATTTAATATGTCATGTAGCCTTTGAGTGACATGTATATTTGTCCAAATATATTAATAATACAAATAATTTTATAATATATATACCAACCTTTTGTTAACTAAATTTAACCATTTTTTTTTAATAAAATGACCTAACTAACAATTTGTAATACACGACAAATTTTTAAAAAATTAGAGACCAGTTTACATATTAAGTCAACCATAAATCTACAAATTATCAAACACATTTATTCATTCAAATCTAAGATTTTCAATAGTACAATTCAAACTTTAAATATAAGTTATACAAATTCAGACTTTTGAAACTTTAAAATTTATAAATCTAGGCTTATTCAAATTGTGAGCTAAAATTTTCTTCATTATAATTATATTATTTATATAGTTTGGAAATTAGAATTTATGTAATACTCTTAAATGATAAAATTGTTTGAAGATACTTTATCATATTTCCCTAACCACGAGGTCATGGGTTCGAATCTCCCCATCCCCATGTGGTTGAACTAAAAAAAAAAAAACACTTTGAAGGGACAATTATAAGAAAAATTATATAGGTTAAAAAGGTTATTTTAAGTTGCTACATATAATTCTGAAATTATTTTTTAAAAATGATGATTAAAAAAAATACAATAGGTTTTTTGGATAAGTTTTAAAACTCCCACATTTTTCTAAAAAAACTTTTAAAAAACATAACGTTTATTTTCAAAAAGATCTCAACTCTTATGATGCACATGCAAGATGTATTTTTTTTTTTTTTAAATATTTATGATGGTCATCAAAATGTGAGGTATAATTAAATAGCATTGCTTGAAATTAAGGAGTGGGGGAAAATAAGTAATATGTTTGTGTGGATCCATTAGACAAGCACTAAAGAAAATGACACTGACAAATGCTCATTCAACTGTATATTGACTTGTAGTTGTCGCCCATCTTCCCAAATACATCTTCTAATCATTCTTTTATTTTAGACCGACTCCAAAAATATTCTAACCCACCATACACAAATAGTTATTCAATAATAATAATAATAATGTAAGATCAACGTACAACATAACGATTAAGATATCTTATAAGAAGTTGTAAGTTTGAATTCTCACCACACATGTGATGCAATATTCTATATATAAAAAAATGAATTCAAACATAATTTAATAAACCATGATATGATTATATTACGACACTTATGTCAAATTTAATGAGAGTAATACCAAGATTCATCAAATTGAGAGAGATTGTTAGACTCGATAAGCATGAATTTTACTATCGAGAAAAACGAGATAAAGACTTCAAAAATGTTATAATCCTAGTTCATAAACTTTCGACAATTATTAGACTTTGTATAGAAATTCATATTTTAGCCCTCATCACTCATTTAAATTTTTTATAATTATTTAATAATTTTATAGAAATGTATTTTAGTCGTCACCACCAAGGTGGTTGGTGCCCTCCATTGTAGAAATGACAGCTGAGATTCCTCGCTTCTCAAACGCCTTAGAAAGCTCACCTTGACAGCCTCAAGACCTCTCCTTCACAGGTTGCTTATTCTTAACATGACAGGTTGATTATTCTTAGAAAGCTTACCTTGACAGCCGATAGGTTGCTTAGTAGTTGATTACTCAATACTTGTGTAAAAGACTTACAAAAAGTTTCAAGAGAGAAAAACAACTAATCTTATAAGTACTGATATAAAAGTTTGTCATAAGAGATTTTAAAATATGCTGGGATCTCAGATTTAAAACTAAAACAAAATAAACTCAACATAAAGAAATCGTTCAAAATACTATACTACTAGTTTAAAGAGAAGTTCAAATAAGAATAAAAGAGGCATATGAGATATGTAGAAGACTTTAAGCTCAACTATGGCCACCATGCAACCTCCTCTCGTCAACTACTCTAGATGCTATAGTTATTACCTAAAAGAAAAGAATGAGTATATAAAAATATACCCAGTAAGTGACTCCCACCTTAGGGTCAGACATGTAAACACAAGCAATCAAGCAACTCATGTGGGACCTACGTCTTTTATCTTTACATAAAAGATTCATCAATATCATACATGATTCTCTTTTAATAAATCAACTCTAGGTGCAATGAGCTTGATCTCATCCTTCTACCTCTCATTTAGTTACATGTGAGGGCTTTCTGGGAAACCCTACTACTACGGTAAAGGTATCCAGTCAGTATAATCAAGTTTCCACCCACACCAACCCCCTATCATGGGAGATAGTTGCTATTGTCAAATGACATACAACATGTGCTCTATTATGCAAAGGTCCTAAACAATAATATAACATACATGTAATACCCAAGGCACCCATAATCAACATATATATGATGCCCACGACATCTAATATCCATATAAACATATGATGCACATCATGCTCAATAATATCAATTGCATAACATAAACATAAATCTAGCTACATCATAGTTACATCAGACAATTCATTTAACCTAACCCGAAGGCTTATTTAAGAGCGAAGCCACTTACTTGATTCCAAATATTACCCAAAGCGATCCTAGTGGGCCAATCTACGGTATCTCTAGCAAACCTAACACGAATTAAAGTTTGGTCTAATTAATACTCTAAAATACACACTAGGAATCCAAATACACAACTATATTAGGGTTTCAAGGGAGAAATCTTCACATGAACAAATTGCCCAACACCATCGCCACGCACCCACTGCTCCATAAAAAAATTTCTCCTTTTGTTTCCACGTAGCTCGACCGTTGATCTATCCGTTGAGCTAGGTCGCGCCAAGAATCACCCCCTACGTCGTCGCCCACGCGTCGCCGAAGTTTACTAATCGTCGGCTTTCACGCGCCATCGCTGCTTGCAACTGTCGGAGCTCGTTGTTCTTCTTCTTTCCTCACACATGCCGTTGCTATTTCCACCCACTCCAGCCACTGCCACTGTTCATCAGAAAATAAAAGGACTCCCACTGTGAGCTTATGAGAGAGAGAGAGAGAGAGAGAGCGAGGTCTTAGTGTCGCCTCCATTGTTGCTGCCATCAACTCGTTGCACTGCACGACGGAGAGGAAAGTCCAACGTTGTTTGTCTTGCCGCTGTTCGTTGCTCAAGAATGACCCAGCTACTGCGGTTTAGAGTTTTTCGTCATCGATGGAGGCCACGCCGCCATTGTCACCAAAGATAGGGAAAGAGAATGAGATGTTGTCAGTGGTGAGGGAGGATGGGAGAGAGTGAGTGCATGAGAGAGAGAAGAAAGGAAGGAGGAGGAAGAAGATGAAAGGTTTTTTCTTGTGAAAATGAAATGAGTGGCTAGGGTTGAACTTATCTTTATATAGGGATAGACCACAAAACCCTAACCCTAATTCACTTTGAGATATTTACAAAAATGTTATTATCCTCAAATATTCTCTTTTTCCATAAAATTCAAGGATAAATAAAATCTCCCTTTTCATAAAATCAAATCCTAATTATTTTCTCCATCAAATTAAACATCAAAACCCATATATATACCTTATTTTCATTTGAAATTAATATAATTAAAATCGAATTAAAATAACAGGATGTTACATTTTTCTTGCTTATTCTTGTAGCTCATGTTCATACACAAATTCGTTTAGCAAAATCATCTACATACAATATTTGTTATTAATTGCTAAACAATAACTTATTCGAGCAAAGCTTCCAATATCTATGTACGGTCATGCTATTTTGCATGCAACGTTGTTTATGCATGTTAGGCCAGTAGCTTATCAAAAATATTTCCCAATAGAATTAACTTGTGGCCAGGAGTCAAATATTTTTCATCTTCAAATTTTTTATAATGTGGCATATATATTCCAATTGCTCCACCACAGTGTATTAAGATGAGTTAGCAAAGAAGGTTAGAAATTTATGTTAGATTTGATTCTCCCATAATTTATTAGATATCTTGAGCCATAATAGGTGATGTATTTACTATACTATTTGTTGATTGTAATTTTAATGAGACAAAATTTTCAACATCAAGGGGAGAAATTAAGAAAGTTGGGAAAATAAAATTATATGGAATACAACTTTGTTTGTCTCGTTTAGATCATCATACGGATCAATGTGAACTTGAAGTTCAAAAGATAATTCGTTTGCAAAATATTGCAAATCAAATGCTAGAACCATTTATAAATGCTAAGAGAGTGATTAAATCATATGTATCAGTTACAAGTATGCTATCTAGAATTGGCATCCCAATCCAACAAGTTGTCATAAACTAATAAGTCTGTGACACGCAAGAAGCATGGTAGACCAATGAGTTCTAAGGATAAAAATCCTCGAAAAAGAAAAGTATTTAATAATTGAAATGATTCGATTGAGAATATGGATATTTTATAGAAATTTAAAAGATGACTACCCATAAGAATATTGAAGAAGGTCAAGTACCCGAGGATGATAATGAAATTTCAATAAATTATGTCGTTACTGGAAAAAGATGGAACTGAATAATGTAGTTGTTGACATTATTTTTCCTATAATATTGCATTTAATATTATTTCTGAAAATGAGGATTCTAAACCAAAATCTGTTGAAGAATGTCGACATTGAAAGAATTGGCTTAAAGTAGAAATAAGCAATCCATCAGAATTAAACTCACTTTTGAAATGTGAAGTTTTGGACCAGTAATTCAAACAGAAGATGTCAAACATGTGGAATACAAATGAGTATTTGTGAGAAAAAGAAATGAAAAGAATAAGATCATAAGATATATAAAGTGAGACTTATTGAACAAGGATTCTCACAAAGGTCTGGTATCGATTATGGTGGATGCAATTATACAACGATATCTAATTAGTCTAACTGTGTATAAAAAGCTTGACATGAATTTTATGGATGTAGGTACAACATATTTATAAACCTTTTGATAATGATATTTACATGAAAATCTCTAAAACAATAAGGTACGAGATTTATATGATTCATGTGCTAGAGAATTATATACAATCAAATTACAACAATCGGGACGTATATGATATAATCGTCTAAGTGAATATTTATTGGAGGAAGGGTATATCAAAATAACTCTATTTGTCCATATGTTTTTATAAAAAAAATGACAGTCAATATTTGCTATTATAGCTGTATATATTGACAATTTGAATATAATTAAAACTTCTTAAGGGTTTTCAAAGGCAATAAAATATTTTAAGCAGAAATTTGAGATGAAACATCTTGGAAACACAAAGTACTGTCTTGGTTTGTAAATTCAACATATAGTAGATGAGATACTTGTTTATTAATCAATTTATACAAAAAAGATTTTCCATGGACAAAACACGTCTATTAAACATTCTTGTGGTAGTTCATTGACTTGACGTGAAAAAAGATTTCTTTCAATCTCGAGGAGATTATGAATAAATTATTGGTCTTGAAGTATCATATCTTAGAATATATAATTGATGCACTTATATATCTTACTAATAATATACAATCAAATGTTGCATTTTCAATAAAGCTATCAGTTTGATACAGTTCTTCTTGAATAGAAAGACATTGAAATGGAGTTTTATATAATATTAACTTTGATGATCAATTTATATGGATTTATTTTATTCTAATGAATCTAATTTTGATCTAGATAGTTATGAAGATCCATAATATTTATCTTACCCATATAAAGTTAGATTTCAAACAAATTTTTTTAATTATTTATATGTGGAGGAACTGTTATATCATGGCAGTCTATGAAGTAGACTATAATAGTCACTTCCTTAAATCACATAGAAATTATGGCAATCCATGAGGCTAGTTGAGAATGTGAAGACAATACAACATGTGTGGCTTATTAGAGAAATATATACTAAAGGAGATAGAATGAAGCATATCTTACCAAAGATCTTCTGCACCCATGATCTTGAAGAGAATAATGATGATATCACTGTCCAACAAATTTGCTCAAAAGATAACCTGACAGATCATTTGCAAAGGCATTCATTAACTATTGTGACATTTAATAGGTTGGTGCACAACATTAGAATGCGGTGACTAAGAGATCTCAACGATGTTTTCATGATGGGATGCAAATACATTATACTCTTTTTCTCTTGACTAAAGTTATATCCTACCAGGTTTTTCTAGCAAGGTTTTTAATGAGGTAGTTCTTTAAGTTGATAAATAATGTGCCCTTTTTTCTTCACTAGGATATTTTTTATTGGGTTTTGTCAACTAAGATTTTAACGAGGCATATATTCTATATACAATGGACATCTAAGGGGAGTGTGTTATAAATCCAATATTAAAGTAGATGCCCATAATCCCCATAGCTTACATAATTCTATTAACTCACCTCCAGTAATCTCCCACTATTTATATTGGCTGTTGTAACCTATACTTTTGTAATTCTATAAATAAAAATTGTATAGAGTCTTTGTATCACAACACAACAATAAAGTTGAATAGATAATCACATTGCTCTCTCCATCTTTTCTTTCCATCTCTCTTGTTCTTATTTTGTCTTTAGTTTTATAACATATACATATTGAATTAAACAATTGCAGGATTAGGGATCAAACCATCGATCTTTGTACTAGTGGGTGGTGCCTTATCAAATGAGTTGTGCTAAGATTGGTGGGCTTTCACAGTCATAAGTTTATAGTGCATTAAATTTAAATTTTGATCAAAAATATGTGCTTTAAGAAGTTAATTAATCAATTTCTATGAGTATTTATATTTTGAAAAAAAAAAGTATTTATAAAGTAATAATATTTTTTTAAAATAGTAAATTTTCAATAAAATTTAAAAATTATGATTATTAAAGCTCAACCATATTTATTAAATTAAATAGCTTATAATTGTCTTGAAGAAATGGATTTAATTATATAATTTAATATTAAACATAAATTTTTCGATAAAGATATAACAATCAAAATAAAAGAAATATATATGTACTTTGAATATAAAATAGATAAATATTAGATTTGATAGTATTGACTAATCAATATATCATAATGAGTAGTTAATTGAATGAGGAAAAAAGATTGAGTGAAATGTCAATAAATTTTAAAAATCCATATTTTATGATGTCAGAAGGTAAAGAAGTTTTTTCAAATGTGCTCCAAACTTGAAATAGTTTTATCATATACACGCTTGAATTTGAGTTACCTAAAAAATAAAAAATATCATAATAATACTAATATAAAATAGAAAAACAACAAAGTGAGAAGATTGATAAAAAATTAATATTGTATAAAGATTATATTTCTTGATAAATTAAAATTCATTTCCGCACTATAGAATCTTGATGGTTTATATACGTCTTCAATTGTTCCCTACTTGAATTAACATGGTAATACAATAATTGAAAATAGAGAAAAAAAAATATAAATTTTAAATTTAGAATGGAAAAAAAATGATGAATGTTATATGACTCTAATGTAGAAAATTTCATTACCTAACCTAGAAATATCTATATATGATGAGGGATAGAACTACACATACACGTGGATAGACATGGGATCGCTACGTGTACAAATACACCTCCGTCCTAGCCGAGGTGTAATGAAACACCAAGGCTCGGCCAAGGCAAGACGGGCCTGAGGTAAGGAGTGAACCCTGGAATTGCTCCTTACTAGACGCAAATGGATAAAGTCACTCCACTAATCCCTCCGCTCTGAATCAGCTAGAAATCACGGCTAATTGGGAGCATTACACTACCAATGTCTCCTCCCACCTCAAGTATAAATATGAGGCAGAACCACATCGATAGGTACGCAACGAGATCTAAGAGCATTCCTTACTCACTTCTTCTGCCTTACTGACTTGAGCGACGGAGTGTGGTCTCCACCACCCCACCTCACCTCGTCCTCTTCTTTCAAGTCCGAGGTCATTCACTTCTCAGTCCACGTCAGCAGGAAAAACTTCTCGTGCATCAACATTTGGCGTCGTCTGTGGGAAATCTGACAAAACAAGCCTATTTTAGAGATGGCACGATCGGGTTCCGACCAATCAGCAAGTGATAGACTCCGGTCGCAGTCCGACGATGAATGAACGGCTACTGTGCAGCTCGGCCCATCTCATCCAACCAGGAGGGGAAGGAGAGGTCGAGAGCGCTAGACAACCACTACCCAAATAGAGGCCCTACAAGCTCTGGTTTGTGACCAGGCGCAGGTCCTACAAGCTGTACAGGCACAAGTGCAGGTGCTGGTAAACCACACTCCTCCTGTGCAAGCTCAACCTTAGGAGCCCGAGGTCCGCGATGTGGCAGCACGAGCCTCGAAGGCCAGACAGTAAGGTTACTAGCGCCGAGCGGGAGTCTCCACACATAGCAAGCATGCGCGGTCAGAGCACCACGCGAACTAGTCAATAGGGCTGAGCTACTCTCGAGTTAGCTAAAAAAGGGTTAGCTCAAAACGAGGCCCAACTTAGCCCGACTTGCATGATAAGATCGAGGCCAAGCGACGAGAACGAAACGCGTCTTGCAGCAAAAGTCATTACACCGGGGCCTCAAGCAAACCTGACTGGGAGGATGCCTTGGAGGAAGTCCGAGCAAAGCTGAAGGGCCTGAAGAAGGAATCCACGCTGAGAAGGCTCCGAGAATGGCCGCCACAAACCATATCTTGAAACCAGGATTAGAGCCCTTCACCGCTGAGGTAATGAGCGCCGAAATCCTGGAGAAATTTAAGGATCCAACCATGAAGCCCTATGATGGAACAACAGACCCCGTCGAACATGTCGACACTTATCGGTAAAAAATGGAACTACATCGAGTAACAGACGCTATCAGATGTTGCGCTTTTTCCGTTACCCTAATAGGAGCAACACGAGCTTGGTACCGTAAGCTGAAACTTGGGATAATATCTACCTTCCAAGAACTGGCTGAGCTTTTTGTAGACCAATTCTTGGGGAGTAGCGCAAACCGGCGCCCCTTCAATCATCTAATGGCCCAATACTAGAGCGAGGGTGAGACGTTACGGTAATTTGTCACCCAGTTCCTGCGAGAAGCGTTGTGTGTGAGCAACTATTCAGACGAAGTGGTCATAGCCTCATTCACTGGATGCTGTAAACACCAAGAAATGTTGAAATACATCACTATTAATAAATCGAAGACATTCGTAGAAGTCCTCTCTCACGGCAACGGTCTTATGACTATCGAAGACCTCCTTATCTCAAAAAAGATGGCAACCACAGCATCTGTACCATCGTCATCCCATAGGATGAAAGATAAGACATCTCACCAGACATCGTCGCACCCGCGCGACGCGTCCCGGGGTGAGCGACGGGATGAGAAGAGAGATGACAAGCGCTCCAGAAGGGGGCCAAAGTTTGAGAAATACACACCCACGATCGTTCCAATTGGGGAGATCTACGCTGTAGCAGAAGAGGTAGGTCTCTTTAGTGCTCCAAAGAAGCTAAAAACGGGGCCACACAGGTGGGACCAATCGAAGTACTGCTAGTTCCACCGAGACCATAGCCATGACACGTCAGATTGCTATGAATTGAAAGAGAAGATCGAAACCCTTATCCAGAAAGGGTACCTCAAGAAGTTTGTCGCCCAACAGCGTGCAAGGGATGCCCCGAAAGTGGTAGAATGGGAAAGGTCGCGATCACCCAGGAAAGATTGCCCCGCTGAGATACACACTATCTTCAGAGGATGGTTAGGAGGATACTCCGGGCAGAAATGGAAATCCCTAGTCAGGGAGGCACAGAATGAGATATGCCATGTTTCAAATCTTCACCCCTCATTGCCTATCACGTTTGATGATGAAGACGCTAAGGAATGTCATAGCCCCCAAAATGACGCGTTGATCATCCGTGCCAACATTGACCATGTGAAGGTATTTTGTGTTCTCGTCGACGGCGGAGCCTCCATCAACGTTCTGTCCTACTCCACATATGCGAAATTAGGGTGGCAGCGAAGCCAGCTCAAGCCCAGCCCAACCCCCTGGTTGGTTCTCAGGAGAGCGGATAACACCAGAGGGATGCGTGGAACTCTCGGTAAGCTTAGGGGAAGGACAAACTCAGGTAACGAAAGTACTTGAGTTCGTGGTAGTGGATAGCACCTCGGCCTACAACATCATCCTCGGTCGACCCACGATACACACACTACGGGCCATACCTTCCACCTTTCACCTTCCACAAGATGATGAAATTCCCAACACCCAACAGTGTAAGGATCGTCCGAGGCGAGCAACGCGCTTCACAGGAATGCTACATGCTAGCCAGACCAAATGCCTCATAGACTCCCATTCCCCCACGCGGACTCCTCCCCCACCGGCTGAGAAAGTAGAGCAGGATACCTGCTCGGCAGAAAAACTCAAACCCCTACTCAGCCTGGAGAAACAAGTCAGCATTGGCACCAAGTTGGGGGCCCCACTAAGGGAGAGACTTATTAAATTCTTCTGCGATAATGCCGACATTTTTTCATGGTCGCACAAGGATATGCCTGGAATAGACCCCAACATCATGGTACAACGGCTCAACGTCGATCCGACGTATCGACCAATCAAGTAGAAGCGTCGACCAGTCGACGCTACTTGAAGTGCAGTCATACAAGCCGAGGTGAAGAAGCTCTAGGACGCTGACTTTGTCAAGGAAGCATATTATCCCGAATGGCTTTCCAATATGGTGCTGGTGAAGAAAGCAAACGGGAAGTGGCGTATGTGTGGAGACTTCACCAACCTGAATAAAACCTACCCTAAGGACAGTTTTCCGCTGCCCAGAATTGATTAAATGGTCGATGCCACAACCGAACACGAGCTCTTGACCTTCATGGACACCTACTCTGGGTGCAATCAGATCAACATGCATGTACCTAACCAGGAGCATACATCTTTTATCACCGATCAGGGCTTATACTACTATAAGGTGATGCCATTGGGCCTAAAAAATGTTGGGGCGATATATCAGCGCATGGTGAACAAGATGTTTGTTGACCAGATCGGCTGCAACATGAAAGTCTACGTAGACGACATGCTAGTGAAAAGTGTCACTTCGGACAAGCACGGGCCGATCTCGTCGAGGCCTTCGATGTCCTCCGAACATATCAGATGAAGCTGAATCCCGTGACGTGCTTTCGGTGTGGCATCAGGGAAATTCTTGGGGTTCATGGTCCACCAGCGTGGAATAGAGGTCAACCCGAATAAGATAAAGGCGGTGCTAGACATGGAGGCCCCGAAGAGTCTCAAGCAGCTGCAGGGCCTTAACAGATTTGTGTCACGGGCTACGGACAAGTGTCTTCCCTTCTTCAAAATCCTAAGGAAGAAATGACCCTTTGAATGGACCGAGGATTGTGACTAGGCCCTGGCACAACTAAAAGAATACCTGGGCCTGGTTCCACTCCTCGCTAAGCCCGACAAAGGCGACGAGCTACAGCTCTACCTATCCGTCTCTGAAACCGCAGTCAGCTCGGCACTGGTTAAAGAGGTGGACGGAGTGCAGAAGCCAGTCTACTACATAAGCAAAACCCTTGTGGGTGCCGAAACGAGGTATCCAATCCTAGAGAAAGTTGTCGTGGCTTTAGTCACCTAGGCGCGCCGTCTACGACCCTACTTCCAGGCACACTAGGTAACCATCCTCACGGACTTTCCCCTAAAACAGGTCCTGCACAAACCCAAGGTGTCTAGGAGGTTGATGAAGTAGGCGATCGAGCTTAGTGAGTGTGACATACGAGCAAAAGACCTCGGCCAAAGGGCAGGCTGTAGCTGACTTCATCATCGAACTCACCCCACCCATGACTCTTGAGGACCCGGAGGAAACCTAGACCCAGTACTTGGACAGCTCGTCCAACGAAAAGAGATCCAGAGCAGGAATCCTGCTGACCTTATCGACCGGAACCAGATTTGAATATGCACTATGTTTTGGGTTTCGGGCATCAAATAATGAGGCGGTATATGAGGCATTGATCGCTGGTCTAAAAATGGCCAAAGCCTTAGGAATCCGACAGCTGCAGATCCTGAGCGACTCACAACTTGTGGTGAGCCAGGTCACCGACGAATATCAGGCCAAAGATGAAAGAATCGAAAAGTATTTGAGGAAGGTACGTGAACTATTAATCGGGTTTCAGTCCACCATCAAACAGATACCTCGATCCCAGAATTCCAACGTCGACGCCCTAACAAAGCTCGCATCCGCCTTCTAGACAGAATTAGCTCGTACCGTAGCAGTAGAAGTCCTACCACGGTCGACCACTACCGAGGTCGAGGTCTAGAGTATTGGAGAATGACCATCGTGTTAGATGGACCCCATAAGCAACTACCTAAATGGGGAGATACCAGTAGATCGCCTCGAAGCAAGGAGACTAGCACGAAGGGCGTTGAGGTACCTCATCGTAGGTGATATTCTTTATAAGCGAGGGTACTCGTTGCCTCTCCTAAGGTGTCTCGACCTAGATGAGGCCGATTATGCCATGAGAGAGATACATGAAGGGATCTGCAGAAACCACTTTGGTGGTCTCTCACTAGCAGCAAAACTTGTCAGGCAAGGATACTACTGGCCGACCATGGGGGCCGACGCACGAGCTTTTGCCTACGTTTTGATCGTTACCAAAGGCTAGCTTCGATACCAAGACGGCCACACACTACGCTCAAGCCAATAGAAGGACCTTGGTCGTTTGCACAATAGGGGATCAACCTCATTGGGCCTCTCCTAGTGGGCAAAGGACAGACCAAACATGCAGTCGTAGCAGTTGACTACTTTACAAAATGGGCTGAAGCTGAGCCCCCGGCCATGATAACTGAAAAGAAAATCACGTTATTCGTGTGGAAGAGCATAGTTTGCCGGTTTGGAATGCCCTACGCGATTATCTCGGATAATGGAAGGCAATTTAACAACAGTAATTTCAAAGACTTTTGTAATCAGCTGAATATCAAGCACTTCACCTCGTCCCCGGCTCACCCCAAAGCTAACGGGCAAGTGGAAGCAGTGAACAAAATCATTAAGCACAGGCTTAAGACCCAGTTAGCGGAGCTTAAGGGGGCTTGGGCCGAGGAGTTACCTACGGTACTTTGGTCTTATCGGACTACAGCCCAGACAGCCACAGGAGAAACACCATTCTCCTTGGCCTTCGAAGCAGAGGCTGTAGTACCAATCAAGATCGGATTGCCCTCTCGCCGCACCTAGAAGTTCTCGGAGTCTCAAAACGACGAAGTCTTAAAAATACACCTGGATTTGCTCGAGGAGGCCTGTCGAAGCTCGGAACTTCAGCAAGCCGAGTACCGAAATCGCATGGTCCTCTTCTACAACGCCCGATTACGCCCTCACGGGTTTAAGGTAGGTGATCTTGCGCTAAAAAAGATCCTTCACCACCACGGCACACTAGGGCCGAACTGGGAAGGACCGTACCAGGTGAAAGAGCTCGGACAAAAAGGGACGTACATGTTGACAGACCTAAGTGGATGAGAACTACCTCGTTCATGGAACGCTGACCACCTACGGATATACTATCAATGAGAACACATGATTTAAGGTTCACCCCGGCTAAGAAGCACCCGAAGTTAACTTAAATGAGGGCCCTTTCCATAACGCTGGTCAGCCAAGTTGTTGTTTTTTTGGAAAAGTTCGATTAAAATGTGTGCTGATTATTCCAATATCGGTAGAAAGAGGAGTCAATTGTCAACAAGATTTTATTAATAAAATGACCCAAGGGGTCGGACTTATTACAATAAAAGTTCTAGTCGAAGTAGCCTTAAGATCGACTTTATTACAATAAGGACTCCTAGTCTAAAAAGGCCTCGAGATCAGCTTTACACCTAATCTAGGCAGAAGGAAATTAGCAGCTTGGCTCAGCAATGACGAAAGGGGGTAGTAACTCATCACCTTGAGGAATCCCCTCTATAAAACGCTTCCACCAAAAGGGCTAAGCTCCCTCAAGTAGCAGGCGAATAACTCCTACGCCTACCCCTGACCAGACGAGACCAAGCCATGAGAGACTCCCTCTCAATCATGGCTTCCTCGAACTTCGCTGCTTCGAATCGAGGACGTTCTTCCTCTATGGTATGGCTGGGCTGGAACTCAATAGTGGCTTGGCCCCCATGTGTCATTTCCCGCATAAGCTCCGCAGAACGTAGCCTTTCGAAATCAACGATCTGGAATCCCAAAGAAGATACTTTCTCTCCACGGACTCCATATAGTCTCCAAGTTCAAAGTCGTACCTCGGACACCCAGAGTTCTCGGCGACCGAGTTGAAGAAAGGTACCGGTCCTGTGAGGATTCAGAATGACCTAGCTCAACGCCTGTGAGTTGGTGAACAGGCTAGAACTTAGAAAGATTTCTGTTTTGAGAGCATCCGAGCGGGCAGACGAGCTACAACTTAGTAAGATTCTATTTTGAAATGGTGCTCTAATGTCCGGGCAGAGCAGGCGAACTGGGACTTAAGAAAATTTTGAATATACAAAGAAATGAAGCGTGTGTAGAACAAAAAAAAAAAGGGGATCTTCATTAAGGAATAACAGGTACATTGATGAAGATTACAAAAAAAGTGAGAGGGGGAGGTCAAAGCTACCTTACACTAAGATATCTCTAGGTGGTCCAGATCTACATCTTCGGGCGCACCTCGGCCTGAGGCTGCGAAACCTCCTCGTTGACAGCCGCGCCTTCGGTTGCTTCCTCGGGAGCCCAATCGGCGTCGTAGGCGGCGTAGTCTAAAGTAAGGAACTGCTCCAGAGCCTTCTCCAAGGCGTAGTCGAGCCCCCCAGTGGCCCACTCCTTTTGCCTCTCGCGAGTCCTAGGGTGTTCTTCGAACACTGTGGTTAGCAACGCAGCGTCGGAAAGAGTTAGCTCGGCTTGGGCTTGCTTATCCTCTGTGGACTTCACCTTCTCAGACGCGTGATTCAGGGCATCCTTCATCTTGGCCTTCAAACTCTTCCAAGAGGACTCGGCTTCCTTTAAGGCAGAAAGCTGCTCCTTTAGCAAGCTGTTCTCTTGGCGGACTTCATTGAGTTTAGATTCGGCAGCCACCCTCGCAAGTTTCTCCTCATGACGACTCTTCTAGGCAGCACGATGTTTCTCCTCGAAAACTTGAGTTTGAGCTTGTTTAGTCACTCTTAGCTGAGCTCGTTCCCAAAGTTCGGCACTGGCCACCACGGCCCCTTCGCACAGTGAGATGAGAAGCTGCAGAAAAATGTAAGTGAGAAGGAGAAACCAGGCAGCGAGCAAATCATAGGGCGAAAACAAATGCTACCCAAGCAGCATCATTGCACGATTGGCTCAGCAACCAGTCGACATTTTACAGGTTTGGAGCTATCCGACCTGAAGCACGTCTGATGAGAGAATGCAGGACGTTCCCAACGGTCACCTCCATGTCGGACGCCTAGAGAGAAGTAAGAAGTGCAACACCAAGATCCAATGGTTCTTTCGCCGAAGGTTGCCCTGGAGCCTTGGAGTCGACCGACAGGTTCTCCACCATTGGAAGACGAGAAGTTGCCTCCTCGTTTGGCTGAGGAGCTTGGACCCGGACAGGACCATCAGTAGGGAGCCCAGCACCAACTACCGGCGGAGCCTCGACAGGAATAGGCTATGGTGGAGCAGGGACGATCGACCCTCAATGTGGAGATTCGGTCCTAACTCGGCGGGTTGAGGGACCGGCAACGTCGGCAACTCGGGCACGCTTCTCGCTCTGTCATCGCTGAAATGAGGAAAGTCTACCAGGCAACTCGTCTGCAAAAAAGTAGGTTGGTCAGTTGGTTGCAATGGAATACGTGGGCATAAGCCAAGAGGATCGAAAGCTTACCTCGGACTGGGTGGAGATGTAAGCCGAGCTCGACGAGTTGCTCCTCGCTCAATAATACGTTGTTGTGGCATAGTTTGGGGTCAAGCTCGAATGCGGCCTTGACCACTATGCGAGAAGATTCGTTGAGAGGTTTTGGGCTCTCGAGCAAAGCTGCAAAGAAAAGAGAAGAGTGTAAGAAAGAAGTATAATCGTACCTCCCAGCCAAGCTTGAGGGAGAAGTACTCACTAGGCACCCCAAACTCGATCGGGACCTCGTAGATCGACCCTCCATCAGCATGGAGGGCAAGCCATTCTCCAGAAACGAATAACCACTCGTCCTTCTAGTTCTTGACCGAGGTGGGACCGATGATTTTGAAATCTATGGTGGTCCGAATAGCAGCGTAATAGCGACCTCGGACACGAGGGTGATTCTTTATGGAAAAAACACTAAGGGCTTGGTCGACCTTGAGCTCACCTTGCTCGAAAAGCTTTCATAATGCGTAACAGCCCAACAGAGTCCCTTAGGTGTTAAGGGTGAGCTGGACAGAGACTAGACCGACCCTAGCTAGGAACAGTTGGATGAATGGGTGAAGGGGTAGCCGAACACTCATCGCAAACATCTAGGGATAAAAGGCGACAGACTCGGGAGGAGGATTCTCCAATGTCTCTCCCAGGACGGGCAACCGGATCTCTATATTGTCAGGAATAGAATACATCTCCCTTAGACTAACCATCAACCCCAGTGATAGCTAAGAAAGACACCGCTGAGGAACTGACAAGGGTTGAGCTGATGCGGCCTCACTTCGGTCAGAGGTAGAGGCCTTGAGAGCCCTAGGCTCGGTTCCTACTTTATGGCTGGACCCAACGCTACCTAAGTCGCTAGACATATCGTTAAAAAGGCGAGGAGAAAGAGGGAAACTGACCTAGAGTTTGTGGCAAGACTGAAGCTCAGATCGAGAGGCTGGAGGTAGATGCCCCCAACTAGAGAGGGCACACGCCTTTTATAGCTGCAGAAGCGTCGCTTCGCTGACAAGCGTGATCATAACCGTTGTCCCGAGAATTGAAGCGTCGTTCCACTCAATAGTAGCGACTTTCAGTACGCCTAAAGGCGGTTCAGCTGAGATCGCCTCGGCGGACAGCGCCACAATGAGGGTCGGCCCACACGAGCCGCTGCCCCCTCTCCATGAACCAATTCACCACTACTTCTCAATCACCTCAAGCTCGAAGAATGAGAAGTGGGGGTCAATGATGAGGGATGAAATACACATACACGTGGATAGACATGAGATCGCTACGTGTACAAATACACCTCAATCCTAGCCGAGGTGTAATGAAACACCAAGGCTTAGCCAAGGCAAGACGAGCCTGAGGTAAGGAATGAACCCTGGAATCGCTCCTTACTAGACGCTAAGGGATAAAATCACTCCACTAATCCCTCTGCTCTGAATCAGCTAGAAATCACGACTGATCGGAAGCATTACACCGCCAATGACTCCTCCCACCTCAAGTATAAATATGAGGCAGAGCCACATCGAAACGTACGCAATGAGATCTAAGAGCATTCCTTACTCACTTCTTCTGCGTTACTAACTTGAGCGTCGGAGTGTGGTCTCCACCGCCCCACCTCACCTCGTCCTCTTCTTTCAGGTCCGAGGTCATTCACTGCTTAGTCCACGTCAACAGGAAGAACTTCTCGTGCATCAACAATATATATAGTGAAAAGATGAGAAAAGTGAAAAGTCATACAATTTGAAATGAAAGGTTTGTCTATTTAAAGTAATATTGAAAATTTTGAAAAGTCATATATTTATTAAAATTAAAAGTCCATACCGAGGAAGGTAGAAATATATATATTTTTAATTTTTTTTAATGAGTCATTACTATTTTGAGGACATAAACTTAAATGAAAATAAATAAGGGGTGTGTTAAAACTTTTGTTTAAGTGGCCTAATTAAATTTAAATAAATGATTGTTTAAAAAACTTTAGTTGGTGGGGGAGAGAGAGAATGAGAAGAGAGAAATAATGAGAGGAATTTTTTTTCTTTCGAGTTTTGAAGTAATGAGATGATTAAGAGGTAGAAAAAGGAGAATTTGGATGAGGACATAGAGTTAATGAGACAGAAGATTAATGAATGAGAGAAGTGGTACTTGGAGGCCCATTGGGGAGAAGTATTATGAGAGATAGAGAAAGAATAAATAAGTGAAAAGTGGAATTTAAAAAGGTGGAGAGAGAAAATTATGAAAAAAGAAAGTAGCAGTGAGAGAGAAAAGTAGAATTTTGAGGGAGTGGGGAGAGAGTATTTTGAGAGATAGGAGTAAATGAAATACAAATTAAGAATAAATTGGTTATTATATAAATAACTGAGGTTTAAATTGTCCAAAAAAATTCCTAAGAGAAAGAATTAATAAGAAATAGGGTTGTACAAATAACCCGATTGTTGAGATAAAATCAGAATCTGCTCCTTGATTTGTGGAGAGTACCTATACCTTTGATTTAGCTTTGATTTTCTCTACCTAATCTTTTGGTTTTATGTTCATGTTTCTTTTCTCATTAAGTGTTGTATCAGTTGTTTTATTTTCCTCCTTCTATTTATATTGCATTAGTTCTCATCTCAAAAATTAATATTGAGGAAGAACTTCTTTGTAAAAATTGTGTTTATTCTCTATTTTCCTTCACAAGCTTTTGCTTAGCTTCAGAGCTTGCAAACATGACCTACGCCGCACCTGAATCTTCAACGAGCAATGAGAGATAGAGGATTCAAGTAAGGTCTGTGACTTGCCCAGTGTGAAACCCCTCTTTCATAAACCCTCTGAACTAGGTGACTTCCATTAAATTGGATAGAGATAACTTCCTCTTTTAGCAGAACATTGTAATACCCATCTTGAAGAGTTATAAATTAGAAGGCCACCTCATAGGAAAGACACCACCACCTGAGGAATCAATCGTCATTCCCTCTTCGGAGGAAGAACTAAAGGGTTTACTTCTGCCTAACCTTGAGTATGCTATTTGGTTTGCTGCAGACCAGCTTTTAGTGAGATGGCTGTATAACTCGATGACGACTGAAATTACCTCTCAAGTAATGGATTTTGATCAAGCAAATAAGCTCTAGGATGCAATCTAGAAGTATTACGGAGTTTAATCTCGCTCCTTAGAATATTATTACTGGCAGATGCTTCAACAAATGAGGAAAGGTTTTATGAAAATGCTTGAATATTTGTCGATTATGAAAAAATATTTCTATAACCTACAGATTGAGAGTTATCCTATGGATATACTGAGCTTCATATCTTATGTCATTGCTAGACTTGATGATGAGTATACACCCATAGTATGTGTGATCAAGATCAGGACAAATCCTGGAGTGAAATTCAATTTGAGTTGCTTTACTTTGAACAAAGACAGGAACGACTACAAACTCTCAAAGGTATTGAAAATCTAACTCAAGCTTCTATAAATTATGCTAATGCTAATTACTCCAAGCAGAATCATCATTCTTCTAACTACAACTAGCAAAACTAGAGGCCAATAAGGCAATTGTGAAACTAGGTGTCGTGGTAAAGGAAGGTTTTAAAACTACAACCCTATTTGCGAGGTGTGTGGAAAGTAGGGTCACATGACCCTTGTGTGTTACCGTTGGTATGAAAAAAATGACTCACAGAACAGTGGAAGTACATCCCCTTCCAAAACCTCTCAACAACAACCTCAAATCAGTGGTCTATAACACACCGTATTTTCTAATACGGTCCTTCTATCACTAAATGCAGAAGTATAACAAAACCTTTATTGAATTCAAAGAATCTCTCTAATGAACTCCAATAAAGACAAAACTTAAAGTCAAAGCTAATATTCTAGTGGAGTAAAAAAAAAATTTCACAATGAGTTCAAAGAACGAAATAAACGAACATGAAACTAATAAAGGTCCTTTCAACTAAGAAATCCTAAAAGCCTAAGATGTCCAATTTTTCATGCTAGAATACTACTCTTTATGCTACTCTTTAATCACTATCAGAATTGTCACTTGAATGTCCTTCATCTAAAAACATTTAAGAAAAATAAAGATGAGTTCAAAAATATTCAATAAGCAATTTTCATATCGAGTTGCAAAATTCATTTTCTTCAAAACTACTATTAAAACTTTAAGTAAGTCAAACTTTTATTTAAAAGCTATACAATCCAAAAATCATGAACTTTAAAATATCAAAACTTCCAATCAAGAAAACTTTCAGTCAGTTAAAATTTTCATTCAAACAATACTTTAAAAAATATATATAAAAAAGAAAGATGCATTATTTGGGTAAATATATGAGGTTACCTGTCGGTAATACCAATCAATCAATTATGGCATTCTATTAGAAATTGTTGATTAAATAATCAACCAGAACAACCAATACAATTACTTAAGTGTGGGGCCATGTGAGTGAATGACACACACATGAATCTTCATTTCTAAAGAATGTCAAACCACAATAGTACCTTCCCACAAATACAAGAACACATTCAATTTAGGCTACTAACTCAAATAAGCAAAACAATCCCAAAACAATAATTTGGCATACAAACTTTCGAATCATAAACTTTTGGAAGAGATATGAAAATCACTTTATGGAAAGGATATGAAAATTACTTACATAAACTTTTAAAGCATATAAACTTTGAAATCATAAACTTTTGGAAAGGATATGAAAATCACTTACTTTATGGAAAGGATATGAAATTACTCACCTCAATCAGAAACCAACTGTTCTAAGCTTACTTCCTCTAAACAAAGATCTAGTTTCTAGAAGGTACGTTGTATACGACCAATACTCATAATTAAGTCCATAAATTCTACCTTAAGAGGCTAGGAACTAGTCTAACTACGAAACAAACCATATACCAAAATTCTCCATTCAAAACAATTTTATATTTGAAAAAAGAAAAATAGACCCTTTTTGGGCTAAAAATCAGATTTGAAAAAAAAATAACAAAACTCCTTTAAAATGTAGTATAACATATATTTTTCATGTAGAAATCAAAACAATAAATTACCTTTAGAAAAAATAATTATTTGGTAAACCTTTTCTTGTGCAAAAAGAGCCCAAAATAACAAGAACAATTCAACTTTTAAAGAAAACTAAAACTGAATAAATCCAGAAAAATTCTTTAATAAAACCTTGTCAATTCAAACAAAAAACAAAACTTTGATAAAAAAATTTAAGCCAACAAAAAGTCTGAAAAATTTTAGGGCAGAAGACTTTAAATTCTTGAATAAGAAAGAAACCCTAAAATTAAACAATATCCCAAAACTTTTATCCCAAATCAAAGAATAACTAAACAAAAGAATAAGGGGAAAAAACAAACTTACAGCTTTTGGAAGAGGAAAACACCCAAGACCCTTCGTTTTCCTTTTAAGAGAAACTTTTTAGACCTCTAAAAAGTTTATTAAAAAAAGTAAAGGCTTAGAGAAGTTTTATAAAGAAAGCCTAAAGTCAACCCCTTAAAAGATTTTTTTTTACAAAAAATAAAACAGAATAAAAAAATATAAAAAAATCCTATTTTATCTAGAAGATAACATTAAATAAAAAATAAAGATAATTTATTAATATATAAAAAATAATAAAAAATAATGTCCCTTTTTTTTCGATTGTTACATGGTCCTTCAACCTTGATGCCATATCAGAAACAGTCCAAGATCTAGCATGGTATCTTGATACTGGGGCTAGTACTTATGTGGCAGAAAACATGGGGAAGCTAAGCTTAAAGTCTGAATATGCAGGTCACACTCGAATTATGGTATGCAATCGCTGTAGATTATTTGTTGCTCATATTGGCACATTGTTTTGTAGGATCGTATGGCAACACTAGAGGGGGGTGAATAGGGTTGCTTAAAAAATTAAAACTTTTTCGATCAACTTAGACAGAA
>JAOANK020847602.1:0-10341 GCA_026257165.2 Telfairia occidentalis | reverse complement strand
TGGCTTATTCAGAGCGGAAGGATTGGTGGAGTGATTTTATCCCTTCGCGTTCGGTAATGAACGATTCCAGGATTTGCATTGGCCGAGCCTCGGTGTTTCATTACACCTCAGCTAGGATCGAGGTGTATTTGTACACGTGGCTATTCTAGGTCTATCCGTGTGTACGAGCAATTCTATCCCTCATCATTGGCACCAACTCCTTGTTCTCCGAGCTGGAGGTGATTGAGGAGTAGTGGTGAATTAGTTCGTGGAGAAGGGTCGGTGGCCCATGCGGGCTGACCCTCATTTTGGCACTTGCCCGCCGAGTCCGATCTCGGTCGTAACTTCTTCTAGGCTTACTGAAAGTCGCGCCTGTTGAGTGGAACGATGCTTCAATTCTTGGGACAACGGTTATGATCGCGCTTGCCAGTGAAGCGACGCCTCCGCAGCTATGAAAGACGTGTGCCCTCTTCAATTGCGGTATCTACATCCAGCCTCACAATCTGAGCTTCAGACTTAACAAGCTCTAGGTCAGTTTCCCTCTTTTTCCTCGCCTTCTGTTTTAGCGATATGTCTAGTGACTTACGTAGCCTTGGGTCAGGCTGTAGAGTAGGAACCAAGTCTGGGGCTCTGAGGCCCTTACCTCTGGCCTAGGTGAGGCCACATCAGCCCAACCCTTGCACGTTCCTCGGCGATGTCCTTCTCGGCTATCGCTGGGGTTGATGGTTAGTTTAAGGGAGAGGTATTCTATTCCTGACAATATAGAGATTCGGCTTCCCGTCCTTGATGAGACATTTGAGAATCCTCCTCCCGGGTGTGTCGCCTTTTACCCCCAGATGTTTACGAGAGGTGTTCAGTTACCTTTTCACCCATTTATCAAACTATTCCTAGCGTGGGTCGGTCTAGCTCCTGCCCAGCTCACCCCTAATGCTTGCGGGACACTGCTGGGCTGTTACACATTATGGAAGCTTTTAGTACAGGGTGAGCTTGAGATTGACCAAGCCCTTAGTGTTTTTTCCATAAAAAACCACCCCCGTGTCCGAAGTTGCTATTACGCTGTTATTCGGACCAACATAGATTTCAAAATCTCCGATCCAACCTCGGTCAAGAACTGGAAGGATCGATGGTTCTTCGTCTCTGAAGACTAGCTTGCCCTCAATGCCGATGGAAGGCCGACTTGCGAGATCCCGGTCGAGTTCGGTGTGCCCAATGAGTACATCTCCCTCAAGCTCGACCGGGAGGTATGGTTATACTTGTTTCTTACACTCTTCTCTTTTGTTTGCAGTTTTGTTCAAGAGTCCCGAACCTCTCAATGAATCTTTCGCACAGTGGTCGAGGTCACGTCCGAGCTTGACCCCAAACTGTGCCACAGTGACGTATTGTTGAGCGAGGAGCAACTGGTCGAGCTCGGGTTACATCTCCACCCAGTCCAAGGTAAGCTTTTGATCCTCTTGCCTTATACCTACGTATTCTATTGTAATTGACTGACTGACCTGCCTCTTCGCAAATGAGATGCCTATTGGACTTTCCTCATTTCACCAATGACAGCGCGAGAAGCGCGCCCGAGCTGCCGACAGTGCCGGTCAACTTGCAAGTTAGGACCAAATCCCCACCTAGGGGGTCGATCGTCCCTACTCTACCGCATCCAGTTTTTACCAAGGCTCCGCCGATAGTTGGTGCTGAACTCCTTGTTGATTGCTCTGTCGAGGTTCAAGCTCCTCGGCTAGACAAGGAGGCAACTTCTCATCCTCCGGTGGTGGAAAATTTATCATCTGACTCTGAGGCTCCAGGGTGACCTGCAGCGGAAGAGCCACTAGATCTCGGCATTCCCCTTCCCGTACTCCTCCAGGCGTCCGACGTAGAGGTGACTGTTGGGAACGCAGTTCGTTCTCTCATCGGATGCGCTTCAGGTCATATCACCTTCAACTTGCAACACGTAGACCGACTGCTAAGGCGATCATGTAATGACGCTGCTCGGGTATGCTTTGTTTTTGACTTATGACTCTTTCGTTAACTTGTTTCTCCCCGCTGACTCACGTTTTCTGGAGCTTCTTATTTCGCTGTGCGAGGGAGCCGTGGTCGCCAGCGTAGAGCTCCGTGAACGAGCTCAACTAAGTGTGACGGAGCAAACTCGGACACGGGTTTTCGAGGAGAAGAGACGCACTGCTGAGAAAAGCTATCGTGAGGAAGAAGCTGCAAGGGCCGCCGCCGATGCTAAGCTTAATGAAGCCCGTCAGGAAAACGACTCACTGAAGGAGCAGCTTTCCGCTCTCAAGGAGGCCGCGGTAGCGTGGAAGAGCTCTGAGGTTGAGCTTAAAAATGCCTTTTTCCCGTGCAGCCGAGAAGACGAAGGCCACAGAGGAGAAGCTCACTCGAGCTGAGCTCACCCCTTCTGATGCCACGCTTCTGACCACGACGTTTGAAGAGCACCCCGTCACTCTTGAGACATAGAAGGATTGGCCACAAGGGGATTCGACTATGCTTTGGAGAAGGCTCTAGAGTAGTTCCCCACCTTAAAGTGTGCTGCCATTAGAGCCGTATACGATGCTGATTGGGCTACCGAGGAGGCAGTTGTAGGCGCGACAGTCAACGAGCAGGTTTCGCAACCCCAGGCTGAGGTGCGCCCAAAAGATGTTGATCTGGACCATCTCGGCAATATCTTCTTATAGGGTAGATCGACCTCCCCTCCCCACTTTTCTTTTGTAATCTTCACCAATGTACTCATCATTTCTTAATGAAAAACTCTTTTTTTCTCACGCTTCGTTTTTTTGTATATTCAAAATTCTCTTAAGTTCCAGCTCGTCTGCTCTACTTAGACGTTTTTAGAGCACCATTTCAAAATAAAATTTTACTAAGTTGCAGTTCGTCGGCCCACTCTGATGTTTTCAGAGCAAAATTTTTACCAAGTTCCAGCTCATCTTCCTACTCGCGGGCGTGGAACTTGGTCACTCCGAATTCTCGCAGGACTGATACCCTCATTTTTTCAGCTCGGATGTAGAGAACTCTAGGTGTCCTTGGTTTGAAGTTCCTCGGAGCCTGAGGTCCACCTTGGACTTAGTAGCTATAGGTAGCCCATGGAGGGAAAGCATCTTTTTCAGGTCTTGAGGTTGCTGATTCTTGAGAATCTCATCCAATCCTAGGGATTATGCCATTTATTGATGATTTAGACCCCTTTCTGAGGGATTACGCTTCTTCCCGTGGGGTGGGGGGTCTGCAAGTCGGAGGTATCTCGTCGAGGGCTCCGAGGTCCGTTTTGGACTTAGAAAATACAAGGGGTTCAAGGTCCAAGGTCCATTCTGGACTCAGAAATTACAAAGAGTCCGAGGTGAGAGGGCGTCTTCTTCGGGATCCTAGATCGCAAGTTCCCGAGATCTTCCCTCCTTTTCTGAGAATCTCGCCTCTTTTCCAGGGATTACATTCCTTCCCGAGGGGGTTTAAAGGTCCGAGACCTCCCGTTGAATCTATAAATAGCCTTCATTCTCCCTCGTTCTTCTCACTTCCCTCAATTTCAATTGCTTCGAGGTAGCATGTCTGACTCCGAAGAGCGCAAAGTTGCTCGCCTCCTGCTCGGGGAGGGGCGGGTCTTCTATCCATATTCCTAGTTCATTATGGGTGGACTTCTCTTGGAGCTCAATTACTGTGCAAATGTAGGCTGCGATTGCCAAGAACGAGGCGATACAGTCTGAGCTGCTGGACCGTGTCTTCGCAGAAGAGGTGGAATTCGATCACCGTCTGGCAGTTCATAAGGTGACTCAGGCCCATCTTACCCGAGAACTCAAGCTAGCCGATCGGTTAGGATTAGATTTGTCTGAAAGGCTGTGCTCGGTGGAGCTAATGCGGGAGATGGCGCGTGGTGTCTGAGCCATTACTGAGTTCCAGCCCACCCATACCATAGAGGAAGAACATCCTTGATCTGAAGCAACGGAGGCCGATGAAGTCATGACTGAGAGAGAGTCTCTCATGGCTCGGTCTTGGCTAGTCAGGCGTAGGCGTATGAATTATTCGCCCGCCACTTGAGGGAGCTCAGCCCTTTTGGTGGAAGCGTTTTATAGAAGGGATTCCTCAAGGTGATGGGTTGATACCTCCTTCTGTCGTTGTCGTGCTGAGCTGCTGATTCCCTTCCACCCAAATTTAGGGGTCTAGTAGCGAAACCGATCTCGACGCCTTTTAGACTAGGAATTTTTATTGTAATAAAGTCGATCTTGAGGCTACTTAGACCAGGAATTTTATTGTAATAAACTCGGCCCCCTGAATCTCTTTTATTAATAAAACTTCTTGTTGACAATTTTTTCTTTCTATTGATATTGGAATAATCAGCACATTTAATCAAACTTTTGTAAAAATAAAAGCTTGGCTGACCAGTGTTATGGGGAGGGCCCTCATTTAAGTTAACTTTAGATGCTTCCCAGCTGAGGTGAACATTAAATCGTGTGTTCTCATTGATAGTATATCCGTAGGTGGTCGGCGTTCCATGGACGAGGTAGTTCTCATCCACTTAGGTCTGCCAACATGTACGTCCCCTTTTGTTGGAGTTCCTTCGCCTCGTATGGTCCTTCCCAATTCGGCCCCAGTTCGCCATGGTGGTGAAGGATTTTTTTTAACATAGGGTCAACCACCTTAAACCGGCAACGACGTACTCGGGCGTTGTAGAAGCAGACCATGCAGTTTCGGTACTCGACTTGTTGAAGTTCCGAACCTCGACGAGCCTCTTCGAGCAAATCAAGGTGTAGTTTTAAGACTTCATCGTTCTGAGACTCCGAGAACCCTTATGTGCTGCGAGAGGCTAATCTGATCTCCTTTGGTACTACAGCTTTTGCCCTGAAAGTCAAGGAGAATGGTGTTTCTCCTTTGGCTATCCGAGTTGTAGTCCGATAAGACCAAAGTATTGTAGGTAACTCCTCGGCCCAAGCCCCCTTGAGCTTTGCAAATCGGGCCTTAAGCTCGTGCTTAATGATTTTGTTTACTGCTTCCACTTGCCCGTTAGCTTGGGGGTGAGATAGGGACGAGGTGAAGTGCTTGATGTTTAGTTGACTACAAAAGTCTTTGAAATTGCTATTGTCAAATTGCCTTCCATTGTCCGAGATAATCGCAGAGGGTACGCCGAACCGACAAACTATGCTTTTCCATACGAATGACGTGATTTTCTTTAAGGTTATCGTAGCCAGAGGCTCAGCTTCGACCCATTTTGTAAAGTAACTGACGGCTACGATTGCATGTTTGGTCTCTCCCTTGCCCATTGGGAGAGGCCCAATCAAGTCAATCCTTCATTGTGCAAATGATCAAGGTCCTCCTATTGGCGTGAGCATAGTGTGTGGCTGTGTTGGTATCGAAGCTTGCCTTTAGCAATGATCGCAGCGTCGGGCAAAAGCTTATGCATCGGCCCCTATGGTCGGCCAGTAGTATCCTTGCCTGACGAGTCTTGCTGGTTGTGAGCGACCGCTGGAGTGGTTTCCACAGACCCCTTCATGTATCTCTCTCATGGCATAATCGACCTCATCCAGGCGAGGCACCTTAGGAGCGACAACTAGTATCCTTGCTTATAGAGAATATCACGTATGAGGAGGTACTTCGACTCCCTTGGCTCTAGTTTCCTTGCTTCGAGGCAATCTGTTGGTATCTCCCCCTTTAGGTAGTTGCTTATGGGGTCCATCCAACATGGTGGTTGTTCTTCAGTACTTTGGACCTCGCCCTCGGTAGTGGTCGATCGTGGTAGGACCTCTACTGGTATGGTACAAGCTAATTCTGTCTCGAAGGCGGACGTGAGCTTTGCTAGGGCATCAGCATTTGAATTCTAGAACCGAGGTATCCGTTTTATGGTGAACTGAAACCCGGTCAATAGTTCACGCACCTTCCTCAAATACTTTGCCATCCTTTCATCTTTGGCTTGATATTCGTCAATGACCTGGCTCACCACAAGTCGGGAGTCACTCAGGATTTGCAGCTGTCGGATTCCTAGGGCTTTGGCCATCTTCAGGCCGACGATCAACGTTTCTTATTTCGCCTCATTATTTGACGCTCGGAACGTAAAATGCAGCGCATGTTCAAATCTGGTTCCGACAGACGAGGTTAGCAGGATTCCTGCTCCGAATCCCTTTTCGTTGGACGAGCCATCCACGTATAGGGTCCAGGTTTCCACCAGGTCTTCAAGCGACATAGGAGGGGTGAGTTCGGCGATGAAGTTAGCCATGGCCTACCCTTTGACCGAAGTCTTGGGCTCATACTGTATGTCGTATTTGTTGAGCTCGATTACCTACTTTATCAACCTCTCGGACACCTCAGGTTTGTGCAAGACCTGTTTCATGGGTAAGTCAGTGAGGACGGTTATCTGATGTGCTTAGAAGTAGGGTCAGAGATGACATGCTGAGGTGACTAAAGCCAGGGCAACTTTCTCTAGGTTTAGGTACTTTGTTTCGGCTCCCACAAGGGTTTTACTCGTATAGTAGACTGGCTTTTATACTTCGTTCACCTCTTTAACCAGTGCCGAGCTGACATCGGTTTCAAAAACTAATAGGTAGAGTTGTAGCTCGTCATCTTTGTCAGGTTTTGCGAGGAGTGGGATCGAGCCCAAGTATTCTTTTAGCTGCGCCAGGGCTTGGTCACAATCCTTGGTCCATTCAAAGGGTCCTTTCTTCCTTAGGATTTTGAAGAAGGGAAGACAGCTATCTGTAGCCCGTGACACGAATCTGTTAAGGGCTGCAATCCATCCGTTAAAGCCCTACAACTGCTTGAGATTCTTCGAGGCCTCCATGTCCAGTACCACCTTGATCTTATCCGGGTTGGCCTCTATTCCACGCTGGTGGACCATGAACCCCAAGAATTTCCCTGATGTCACACCGAAAGCACATTTTGTTAGGTTTAGCTTCATCTGATATGTTCGGAGGACACCAAAGACCTCAACGAGATCGACCTCGTGCTTGTTCGAAGTGACGCTTTTCACCAACATGTCATCTACGTAGACCTCCATGTTGCGGCCGATCTAGTTTGCGAACATCTTGTTCACCATGCACTGGTAGGTGGCTCTAGCATTTTTGAGGTCGAACGACATCACCTTGTAGCAGAATAAGCCCTAATCAGTGATAAAGGATGTATGCTCCTAGTCAGGTACGTGCATTTTGATCTGATTGTACCTGGAGTAAGCGTCCATGAAGGTCAAAAGCTCGTGTCCGGCCTAGAGTGTCCTCCTGATCATCTCCCAAAAATAGTGTGTATCTCAGTAGGGCGGTCCTTCCTAGGTGACCGCGACCTTTCCTGTTCTACTGTTGTCGGGGCGTCCCTTGCACGTCGTTGGGCCGCGAACTTCTTGAGATACCCTTTCTGGATAAGAGTTTCGATCTGCTCTTTTAGTTCGTAGGAATCAGACGTATCATGTCCATGGTCTCGGTGGAATCGTTAATATTTCGATTGGTCCCGCCTACGTGACCCCGTTTTTAGCTTCTTTTGATGAGTGAAGAGATCTACCTCCTCGGCTACAGGGTAGATTTCTGCAATCGGGACAGTTGTGGGAGTATATTTTTTGAACTTCGGCCGCCTGCCGGAGCGTTTGTCACCCGCTTTTCATCCTGTCGTTCGCCTCTAGGCCCGTCGCACTGGCGTGACGATGTCTTGTGAGAAGCCTTATCTTTCATCCTGTGGGATGACGAAGGTACAGATGCTATCGTTGCCATCTTTTTCGAGATAAGGAGGTACTCGACCGTCATAAGGCCGTTGGCTTAAGAGAGAACTTCCGCGAATGTCTTCGGTTTATTGATAGTGATGTACTACAACATTTCCTAGTGCTTGCAGCATCCGATGAATGCGGCTATGATTACTTCGTTCGAATAGTCACTCACACGCAATGCTTCTCAGCGGAACTGGGTGACAAATTACCGTAACGTTTCACCCTCGCTCTGGTATTGGGTCATTAGATGACTGAAGGGGCACCGGTTTTCGGTACTCCCCAAGAATTGGTCTACAAAAATCTCAGCCAGTTCTTGGACGGTAGATATTACAACAAGTTTCAGCTTTCGGTACCAAGCTCGTGCTGCTCCTGTTAGAGTAACAGAAAAAGTGTGGCATCTGATAGCGTCTGGTACCTGGTGTAGTTCCATTTTTGACCGATAAGTGTCGACATGTTCGACGGGGTCGGTTGTTCCATTATAGGGCTTCATGGTTGGATCCTTGAATTTCTCTAGGATTTCGACGCTTATCACCTCGGCGGTGAAGGGCTCTAATCAAAGTTTAAGGATATGCTTTGCGGCAGCCATTCCCAGAGCCTTCTCAGCAGTGGATTCCTTCTTCAGGCCCCTCAGCTCTGCTCGGACTTCCTCCAAGGCGTCCTCCAATGGGGTTTGCTTGAGGCCCCGGTGTAATGGCTTTTGCTGCAAGACCGCTTCGTTCTCGCCACTTGGCCACGATCTTATCATGCAGGTCGGGCTGAGTTGGGCCTCGTTTTCAGCTAACTCTTTTTAAGCTAACTTGAGAGTAGCTCCGCCCTATTGACTGGTTGGTGCTGTGCTCTGACTGTGCATGCCCGCTATGCGTGGATGCTCCAGCTTAGTGCTCGTAACCTCTGGGTCTGGCCTCCTAGGCTCATGCTGCCACATTGCGGACCTTGGGCTCCCGACGTTGAGCTTGCACAGGAAGAGCGTGGTTTACCAAAGCCTGCACCTGTGCCTGTACAGCTTGGAGGACCTGCGCATGGTCACGAACTAGAGCTTGCAGGGCCTCTATTTGTGCAGTAGCTGTCTGACGCCCTCGGCCTCTCCCTCCTCTCATGTTGGACGGGATGGGCTGGGCTGCACAGTGGCCGTTCGTTCATTGCTGGAGTGCAATCGACGTCTGTCACTTTCTAATTGGTCAGAACCTGATTGTGTCTTCTCTAAAATAAGCTTGTTTTGTCAAGCCCCACAGACGACGCAAAATGTTGATGCACGAGAAGTTCTTCCTATTGACGTGGACTAAGTAACAAATGACCTCGGACCTGAAAGAAGAGGACGAGGTGAGGTGGGGTGGTGGATACCACACTCCAACGCTCAAGTCAGTAAGGCAGAAGAAGTGAGTAAGGAATGCTATTAGATCTCGTTGTGTACCTCTCGATGTGGCTCTACCTCGTATTTATACTTGAGGTGGGGGGAGGGCAGTGTAATGCTCCCAATCAGTCGTGATTTCTGGTTGATTCAGAGCCGAGGGATTGGTGGAGTGATTTTATCCCTTCGTGTCTGGTAAGGAGCGATTCCAGGATTTATCCCTTACCTTGGGCTCGTCCTACCCTGGATGAGCCTCTGCGTTTCATTACACTTCGGCTAGGACCAAGGTGTATTTGTACACATGGCGATTCCAGGTCTATCTGCGTGTACGAGCAATTTTATCCCTCATCATATAGTATTTATATGAATCTCATTCATATAAATAAGATTGAATCTTATTCAAATGTCTAAATTCTCACATATTATATAGTTTAATTATAAATCATATTTATAATCAACTATATCTTACAATGTATCATTATACATTATAGCTTATAACTTCCCTCAAATAATTTGAACAATTCAAATTATTCTAAAAAGATATTACTTTTTGTATAATTGTTGGCGAGCTAGCAAGTTGACCTTATGGACCTAAAGATTAGAAACTCCAATGATACGACATTAATTAATTATTCGATATACATTAACTATCGGTCACTCTACTAAAGACCGACAACCGCACTCTTCGCACTATGAATATATTTCCGTGTCTATGGATGTAATCAATCAATAGTAAGTCGACCCGTCACGAATTGTTCATAACTACAGCTAGGTCAAAATTAATGTTTTACCCCTGTAGTTATATCTAACTTCTTAAGTACCCCGATCCTTCTAATGAACAATTAGTCATAGTCCAACTATAACCAAACCCTTCTCTGGCCAGTGAAAGGGTGAGACGCCTCATTGTTCAAGACCCGTAATCAGCCCTTAAAAGAACAATTCATCTACTTACCCTCAAAACGGGAAGGAGTGAATTTCATCTAGTGTAGCTGTGTTCCTAGCTACACTCATCATAAATTTCATTTGTGTTGTTTTCAAAAAAAAAAAAGAAAAAAAAAAGAAGTTACGTTTGTGTTTGAATTGTTAAGATCCTTTAGATAAGAGGTCACTAAATTCATCAAGTGTCAACCACTCCCACTCTCCCTCCGCTACTTGTGACATGTTGATCATTGCTCTCCTTGTGCCTCTTGCTCATCGTCACTATATCCTTCCGTACTTCTTCAACATGTAAAACAAAACATTTCAAATCTGCTCAAGAATGAAGGACAAATGGTCTATGGTTAACTGATAGCACACAAAACTGTGCTATCCTTAAGCTTAGTTTCAGCTAGTTTTGTTCGATATTTTTGGTACTTTC
>JAOANK020847591.1:0-10341 GCA_026257165.2 Telfairia occidentalis | reverse complement strand
CAATTCCTGTACCAAAAATAAAGAGAGTTAATAAAAATGGAGGAAAATACTTCCTTTAGTAAGGAAAATTAAAGTAAAATGAGAAAGAAATAAAGAGAAAAACAAAAATTGAAACTCAAATAAAAATAAATAAAACTTTGGGTTGCATCCCAAAAAACGCTTTGTTTAACATCTTTAGCTAGACGCATTGAAGCTCAGGATGCCTCGTCAAGATACATTTGATCCAACTGTCTTTCCTCATCTCCATAGTATGCCTTCACCCTTTGTGCATTGACTTTGAAAATTGGCTCGTCTTTTCCTTGCAGTTCCACTGCTCCATATGGGGATACACTCTTCACCACGAAGGGTTATCGACCACCTAGACTTCAGCTTTCCTGAAAATAAACGTACTCGTGAGTTATATAAAAGTACTTTGTTACCAGGTTAAAAAGACCTCTGTAATGTCTGTTGATCGTGCCATCTTTTGGTTCTTTCCTTGTACAACTTTGCATTCTCATATGCTTGACTTCAGAACTCCTTTATCTCATTCAGTTGAAGCCGTCTAAGTTCCCTTGCTTTCTGAAGGTCGAAGTTCAACTTCTTTATTGTCCAGTATGCTCTATGCTCCAGTTACACTAGTAAGTGGCAGGCCTTTCCAAACACCAAATTGTACGAAGATGTACCATTTGGTGTCTTAAAGGCTCATTGTAGGCCCATAATGCATCATCAAGTCTCTGAGACCAGTCCTTTCTGTTTGTCTAAATTGTCTTCTCTAGTATCTACTTAATTTTCCTGTTAGAAATCTCAGCTTGCCCATTAGTCTGAGGGTGATAGGCTAGGGAAACCTTACGCCTCACCCCATATTTATGTAACAAGGAATTAAATAGTTTATTATAGAAATGAGATTCTTCATCACTAATGATAGCCCTAGGTGTGCCAAAGTGTGTAAAGATATGCTTTTTAAGCAATTGTACTACAATACAAACATCATTCTTCCTAGTGGCTATTGCCTCCACCCATTTAGATACATAATCAATAGCAACAAGTATATACAGGTATCCATCAGAAATAAGAAAAGGACCCATAAAATCTATACCCCATATATCGAAAAGCTCTACCTCTAGAATAGGTGTTAAAGGAAATTTGTGGTGTCGGGATATATTGCTTGTTCTTTGACACCTATCGCACATCCTAACAAAGGTGTAGAAATCTTTAAATAAAGAGGGCCAGTAGAAACCTGATTGCAGCACCTTTGTTGTTGTACGAGTTGGGTCAAAGTGACCACCATAAGAAGATAAATGACATTCTCCAATGATCTTTGCAGTTTCATGCAAGGGAATGCATCTCCTATTAATGTTGTCTGAACAAACCTTGAAAAGGAGTGGGCCATCCCAAAGGTAAGATTTGGCATCGTGCAAGAATCTCTTCTTTTGCTGGGAGTTCATCTCAGGTTGTAGGACTCCTTCTGTAAGAAAATTTACAATGTCAGCAAACCAAGGCCATTTATGCCCTACTTGGTATAATATTTCATCAGGAAAGCTCTCAAAGATTAGGAATAGGCTCAGCTGAGTAATCTCATTCTAAATTCGAGACAGGTGATCTGCAACCACATTTTCACATCCTTTCCTGTCTGTAATTTCAAAGTCAAATTTCTACAACAAGAGAATCCATCTTATCAATCAAGGTTTAGCTTAGCATTCTTTTTAGAGAACATAAACTTAAGTACAACATGATCCGTGTGAATTGTGACTTTAGAACCAAGCAAGTAAGATCTAAATTTATCAAAACCAAACACAACAGTAAGTAGCATTTCCTTTTCAGTGGTAGTGTAGTTTTGTTGTGCATTATCTAAGGTTCTACTTGCGTAATAGATGGCCGTAAACATTTTATTCTTTCTCTGTCCTAATACAGCTCCTAGGGTATAGTCACTAACATCACACATCATCTCAAAAGGTTCAGACTAATCAAGAGTAACAATAATGGGAGCAGTAATTAATTTATCTTTCAGAGAACAAAAAACAAACAAGTATTCATCATCAAATATGAAAGAAGAATCTTTATCAAGTAAGTTACCTAAAGGTTTAGAAATTTTAGAATAATCTTTAATAAATCGACTATAAAACCCTGTGTGACCTAGAAAACTACGAACTCTTTTCACATTCACAAGAGGTGGTAATTGCTCAATTGTAGAAATTTTTGCCTTATCCACCTCTAATCCTTTTTCTGATATCTTAGCCCATGGATGATTTCTTCCTTAACCATGAAATGATATTTCTCCTAATTCAGGACAAGGTTGGTGTCTTGACACCTTTGCAAAACTCTAGACAGGTTAGCTAAGCACACATCAAAAGAAGGACCAAATACAAAAAAGTCGTCCATGAAAACTTCCATAATATCTTCTATCATGTTATGAAAGATAGCCATCATGCATCCCTGGAAAGTAGCAGGAGCGTTGCACAACCCAAAAGGCATCATCCTGTAGGCGAATATCCCATAGGGGCATGTAAAAGTTGTCTTCTTCTGATCCTCAAGAGCGATGGATATCTGGTTATACCCCGAGTACTCATCAAGAAAATAGTAATACGGATACCCTGCTAACGTATCTAACATTGGTCAATAAATGGGAGGGGAAAATGATATTTATGGGCGACTTTGTTTAATTTTCTATAATCTATGCATAGTCTCCACCCTATGACCTGTCCTAGTGGGTATACTATCATTCTTCTCACTCACTATTACAGTGGTCCCACCTTCCTTTAGTACAACTTGTATCGGACTCACCCATGAACTATCAGAAATAGCATAATTATACATGCATTCAACAATTTTAAGACTTCTACCCTAACCACCTTTTTCATCGCAGGATTCGGCCTCCTTTGGTGTTCTATAGACGGACTAAAGGTATCTTCCATAAGGATTTTATGCATGACAATGGATGGGTTAATACCTTTAAGGTCTCCTATGGACCAACTTAGGGTAGACTTATGCTTACGTAAAACTTCTAATAACCTATCTTCTTCCCTTTGACTCAATCCGACAGAAATAATGACATGACACATAGATGACTCTTCTAAGTAAGCATATCTCAAATGTTCAGGCAATGGTTTTAAGTCACATACAAGTTTTTCATCAATCTCTTTTTCAGAAACAGTTAGTAAAGGTGAGAATGCATGATCAAGCTCAATATTATGAACAAGCTCATGTTCTAAATCAATTGATTCAAATTCATCCTCTACAACAGATAACTCGACATTTACATCACAATCAAGAAATTTCATCTACTAAGTCTATGAAATTACATGTACTTACCTCGTCAGGATATTTCATTGACTTGTAAATATTGAAGCTCACCTCTTCATCATTGACTCTTAAAGTCAACTTACCTTGCTGAACATCGATTAAGGCCCTACCTGTAGCAAGGAATGGGCTTCCTAGGATGATTGGGATCTCAGAGTCCTTTTCCATATCCAAGACGACAAAATATGCTGGAAAGATAAAGCCCTCGACCTTCATTAAAACATCTTCAACTATGCCCTTGGGATATGTTAGTGAGCGATCTGCAAGTTGAAGTGTAATGGTGGTGGGTCGCATATCTCCGATATCCAGTTTCCTGTACACAAATAAAGGCATCAAGTTAATGGAAGCACCTAAATCACACAGTGCACGGTTAACAATAAGACCACCCATACTACAAGGAATAGTGAAGCTCTCTGGATCTTTTAGCTTTTCTGGCAGCTTTTTCAGTAAGATTGCACTACACTCCTTTGTGAGGTTCACTGTGCCGAATTGCTCGAACTTCCTCTTTCTTGAGAAAATGTCCTTCATGAATTTCACCCAATTGGACATTTTCCCCAAAGCGTCTGCAAAAGAAATATTAATGTGAAGTTTTTTTTAAACAATTCTAAAAATTTAACAAATTATTCGTCAAGCTTTTTCTTTTGAAATCGTTGAGGATAATGGATTTTATTAGGAATTATTTCAATGGAATCATAAAAACTCCCTGAATTTGATGATGATGGTGCACACTTCACTCTTTCCTCAACTCTACTCTTGTCAATAGACTCTTCCTCGATTTTCTCTTCTGACTCATCAGTTGCTCTTATATCAGATTCTTTAGACTTAGCATCTTCCAACTGCTTACCACTTCTCAGAGTGACTGCCTTACATTGTTCCTTGGGATTTACCTCTGTGTTACTTGGAAACTTTCCCTTTTGCAAGGAATTGAGTGTTGTCGCCATTTGACCTCACTGGATATCTATATTCTTAATAGCCTTTCCTTGACTATCCACTAAACTGTCCAAATTGGCTGCCTATTTATGGATTTAGTTATGAACGTGGTCATCAGATCTTCCATTGAGGGTTTCTCTGGCTGCTGGTTATACAAAGAAGATGATGCAAATCATGGGGGACCCTGCAAAACATTCTTTGTATTAGCATAAGAAAAATTTTCATGATTCCTCAAACTTGGATGATATTGTGTTGGTAGTTGGGATTGTTGGTTGGAGTACTGGTTGTGCATCAAACCTCCTCTGTATCATTGATTCCTATTCACATAATTAACTTGTTCCACATCAGGATTTTCCCGAGTCGGGTATGTTTGACACGCCACCATATCTGCAATGGACTGTGACTTTCCTGGAATAGATAAATTATTTAGAGCATTCGTCAACGTAGCCATTTATGCTTTTAGAGCACTTACCTCATCGACTTCATGGAATCTTGAAATTCGAGCAACAGCCCTCTCGGCAAGCCAGTGATAGCTCGTGGCAACCATATCTTCAAATATTATGTGGGCTACCTCAACAGTTTTTGAAAATAATGAACTACCTGCAGTTGCATCTAAAATAGATATAGTAGTACTGATTAACCCATCGTAGAAAAATAGAATTTTCAACCAATTAGGAAAATCATTCTGAGGGAATTTATATAATAGGTCATTATAGCGCTCTCATGCCTCGTATAGTTGTTCTGACTCGTGTTGCCTGAAAGCACTGATCTTTGCTCTGAGCTTCTGAGTTTTTGAACATGGGAAAAATTTACTCAAGAATGCATGTGCTAACTCATCGTAGATGGTGTTGCTGTCAGCTAGAAGTGCTTCCAACCAATTTTTAGCTCGATCCTACAAAGAAAGTGGAAACAACCTAAAATGAATAGCATCAGAAGATACACCATTAATTTTTACCATGCTGCAGATCTTCAAGAAATAACAAATGTGCTTATGTGGATCCTCAGTGGCCAGACCTCTGAATGTCCTAGTTTAAGCTCAAAATTGCATGTTGCAATTGGTGCTTGCGTGATTTTTTGTTAAGCTATGAGGATAGTAGGCTGGAAATAGTCACGAATTGCCCTCTATTCTACTTGTTGCTCCTCCATGATACCTGCTTACTTCTGTTTTTCCTAAAATTTTTTCTCAAAGTTCTTTCAGTCTTAGGATCAAAGGGAACTAAGTTAGCCTCACGATTTTTGCGCATGCACCAAAATAACTAACAATAAAAATTATGGTGGAATAGAAAATAAAAGAAAAGTAGAATAAAATGCACCCTAGATTAAGATTGTACTAAAATCTCCCAAAAATAAGAAAATCAATTTGTCGATTCCCCTACAACGACGCCAAAAACTTGATTTGCAACCCACTGCGATACCGCAAGTGTACGAGTCAAATTGTTATATGAAACAACCCTAAGGCCGAGTATCGTCCTCTGAAAATTGGGTTATAAATTTTCTTAGTTTCAATTAATTGTTCCAATTTTATCTAGAGATTTGTAGGTTAAATTTATTGATAAAATTAAAGATAATAATACTCGAAGGTTGCATGCTTAGGGAATAAAATTTCAAGATAAGAAAATCCTACGGTGATGGGTTCTTTTTAAGCTAAGTTAACTTATTAAACAATTTTAGGTCTCTTTTAGATGCTAAAATCCTAAGCTTAGAAATTCTAACAAATTAAGTTTTGCTTTTTCAAGTTCACCTAACCTCACGGATTCAATTAACAAGTCAATTTCTTTCAATTGTTAAGAAAATATGGCAATTGGATTGATTATAAGATTTGCCTCAATAACACAAAATCTATTCCACATTCTCATGCAAGAATATTAATGAATTACACAAATACTAGGAGGATTTAGTAATCAAAATTTAACCCTAAAAAAAATCAACACATCAAATTAAACTTAAAAAGTACACCCAAGATTACAAGGTTTTTAGCCATGCTTTGGCTTCAGAATATCACAAAATTGGTATGTAAAACAGTAGTAAAAGTAAAGAAAAGAAGAAGAAAGACTCCTGGATTGTCTCGACGTCGTCTCCTTCGTCAAGTCGCTCCTCGTGCTCTTAGTTTCCACCCACGAACACTTGGAATGGCTACTCCTTGTTCAGCAAACTGGAAATCAACCTCTTGCTCTGTCTCTCGAAATTTTCTCTCCAAAAATGGGTCCCCCTAATCCTAAAACATAAGTTCACTTAAATAAAAATCGTCGCAGTGTCGAGACGCTATGCTCCATAATTACCAGACTACCACCGTGTTTTTGAAGTAAAAAAGGAAGAATTTTGAAGTAGCATCTCGAAACTACATCGAAATTTCACGTTCTGTCCTGCCAAATTGAAGTAGCGTTGAGACGCTACTATTCTAGCATCTCAACACTAGAGTGATATGCCTTCTGGTCATTATTTGGGCATCTCAATTCTGTTCTCTAGCATTAAGATGCTGGCTCTCGGGTTGCTCCTTCATTCTTCTTATGCCTTAGCTAATTTTTTTGATTCTTTTGGCCCATTTTTTGCCCTGAGCAACCTCAATTGCATCATTTCTTCTAGATTGCTCGGTTGCTACAAAATTTCACAAATAAAAGCATCAAATTACAGTTATAAAATACAAAATCCCCAAATTAGAGGCCCTAAAATAGTACTTTTTGAGTGCTATCAACTGCCTAGATAGCTGCCCTGTCGACTGCCTCAGTGGTGGATCTTTCGTCTAATCCTCAAGTTGATTTATTTTGTGGCACTGTCTGTGGGGCTGCTCAACCTTTACCAAGCCCACCAAGCCTTGTGGACCATATTCTACATGGAGTCATAATCTAACAACCATAGCTAAGTTCAACTAACTCTAACATATCACAACCACCACACAAGTCATTCATTCCAATATAACAATCATGTTCATTTCTGAATTTTTTAAAAAAGAAAACAAAATATCCATTTTTTTTTTGTAGTAATGGCATACCTGGCGACGACGAGGTGTTTGCTATATGACATGATGACACACTAGTGTTTACAATGTAAGCAAGTCTAACGAACCTATAAACCTTGGGCTTTGATACTAATTGTAATGACCCGACTTTGACTAAGACCGTTACTACCATGCATGTTTTACACATTAAAAAAAGCCAATGAAGGTATCATCAAGAAAATAATAAACTCTCATAAAAATAGCATATAGAAAAAAAAAAGATAAAACATGTAAATCCTTTAGTTTTGAGATCCGAATTGAAAGAAAACATAAATTCTTTAAATAAACCAATTGAATAAAATAATCTAGCAAAATGATACTCCATAAAATACGGAAACTAGATTTAAGACAATCTAATGTGGAAGCTCATGTTGACTCGCACCACGAACAAATGGTAAATTGCTCTCATCAACCAACATGTACGTCCTTGCCATTACCTAAAAAGTTTTTTTTTAAAAAAAGGGGTTGGGTATTTAAAAAAAATACTCAGTAAGCAACCCAGCTAACAAGGTCAGAAATGCATCCACATACAACTCATTAAACTAAAAAAACATTTGGGACCTAATTCATTTTCCTTTTTCTTTTCCTTTTCCTTTTCTCATATGAACAATTATCCCCTCCCACCACTCTTTAAAGTACATGTGTAGGTTTCCTAGGAGACCCTACCTATTGGTAAATTGTGCCCGCTTAGTGTAGCCATATCCCACCCAACACAACTCCCAATTCTAAGGGAGGGTAATTATCACAATTCTTTCATGAAAACATGTGAAAATGTTCAAGCATACATACTCATGCATGAGGTCCCATAAATAACATTCTTTTAATGCAACAATGTCAGCATACATAGCAATTCAATCCACAACTCAACATGCATTACAAACAATACACACATCAATCAATTATCTGACCTAGCCCTAAGACATTCTGAAAGCAGAGTAATATGAACTAAGGAGATAACAAAATGAAGTGCATCGAATGCACTTTGCCTTCATTTATGGCAACCTCAAGATGAAGTAAAGTTGCATTTATGGAACTAAAGATTGCAGTCATGAAGCATTTAATGAACTTAGTTGCAACTCACACTTCATTAAAGACAAGTCAAGCTTCATTTATGGAACTAGGACTTCAAGCTACTTCAAATTACATCAAGTGAAGCTACATTAACTCTTGGATGGTTACAAACTCTTGGAATGGACAAATTGGACATCAATCTCGGTTTTAAGGAGATTTCAATGTAATATTCAGTTTTAAAGCTTTCCTTTCAATGTTTTAAGTTACTTTTTAGATAGTGGACATAATGACATTGATGGGCATGAAAGTTACAACCCTTCGATTCACCATAAGTTATTTTAGAGCTTATTTTGAAGGCTATAAATAGCCATTCATGTATCTTGAAAAAAACAGAAATGAAAATGTAGTAAAAAGAGCCTCAGAACTTTATTTTAGCTAAGAGCTAAATGTGTTTGCATTCTTTTGTTAGTGTGCATGTTTAGGATCATTCAAGTAAGACTTGATCAATCTTTCTTGTGCAGTGGTTCGGATCTCAAACAAGAAATGTGTTTCTTGCCTTGAGATATTTGATCAATAAGGTAATCTGGTTTTTACTTTCCTTGGGTTGATTTCAAATTTGATTTTGGGGTTTTTGAGATTGAGTTCTATGGGTCTCATTCATTAACATGGTTCTTAGATCCAATTCTCTTAGGGTTTTCATAACACAGAGCCACTTACATTAGAAGTAAATTATAAATCAACTAGTGGGCCAATCTACAAGGGTCTTTGGCAAACTTAAATCAATTTTCCAAAAACCCAATCACTATGAATATTCTAAAATCAATCTAACAGCCAAGAATGCAGTCTCAAGGTTAGAGTTAAAGAATGATATACATGCAAGGGAGAGAGGAGGAAAACGCCGCTACTCGCCACTGCCGTGAAGAAGGTAAAGGGAGCATGAAAAAAAGGGTTAGAGTTTTTTTTTTCTCCACCCCTTTTCCTTTTATAGAGAGGAAATAATTAAAATTTTCTTTATATTTCCTTAAAAAAGAAAAATACTAATTTTTTTTCCAATTAATAAAAGAAATCCTTAATAACCCAAAATCCAAAACCCTATACCTAAATCTAACTTGTTTAATCATTTTCACACTTGGTTAATTAACTTTATAAATATATAAATAAAACAATCGTGAATTTAATAAATAATTAAAAAGGAACGGGGTGTTACATTAACAAATTTTGTAGGGGCTAAGTACACAACATAGGATTGTACAAAAAATTTGGTAACCTGAAAAATTCGTACAACCCAACCCAAACCGTAAGGGTTGGGTTAAAAATGTTAAGAACCGGTGGTTCGGTTCAATTCTTTCGACTCTAAAAAAAAAATATACATATATATATAAGAGTTTAGGTTTTTTTTTTAGCTGTTCTTCTTCCTCCTTCGTACTGACAATGCCTCCCTCCCTATTTCTTAGTTCCAGACTTCCACTTCGCACTTCAAATTCACACTTGCAAGCCCTCTTCCATCTTCAGTCTTCACCGTACTAGTACTTCTTCGTTCTTCCATGCTCGCCCTCTCTCATCTTCACCATTGTGCTCGTCATCGCTCAAGGTATAAACCTTATTTGCTTTTCTTGGTTTCTCTCTATCTCTCTTTAGGAAGTATTTTGCTTCTCTTTCAAGTTTCAATCTCAAATCTACAAAAAAAATTAAAAAATAATCATGTGGTGGTTATAAATTTGAGCAAATAAACAGAGAGAAAATGCAAGAAAAAAATCGAGAACCCATATGAAACAAGAACTCTAAAACCCATTGTTGGAGAAAATTACAAATAACAAAGGAAATTGGAGTAAATATTGAGAAACAAATACGTAAACATTTAGGTTAAGGCGCGGGTATCGCTCTCTTTAAAGAGATTCAAGCCCTTTGCGATGTGTATTTCTTTATTAATCACTAGTGCAACATGTATTTCTTTGGCGTGTCCCCTCCGGGATACAACAACTCAACTGAAACGTTGTGTAGTGTAAACCACTATGCACTATGAGGTTGAACTCAAAGTTCCACAACAAAGAACACTCCTCTTTGGGTAAATTGCTCTGCGAAAGAGAGAAATATAAAAAAGTAGAGAAGATAGAAATTGTTGTTGTATT
>JAOANK020847570.1:0-10344 GCA_026257165.2 Telfairia occidentalis | reverse complement strand
AAAAAGTTTTTTAAACACCCAACATCAATTTATTTTTTTTTTTCTTAAAATAGTCTAAGTTAAGGAGAGTATTTATAGAGTATCTTTTTATTCTACATTACAAAATAAAATACATAACAGAATCAAAGAGACCATTTATAGAGTATTTTTGGAATAGGAATGAGGTGAGTATTTAGCTAGTATTTAAGAAGTATTCTTCTGATAACAAAAGAGAGTATTTAGGGAGTATTTGTGGTATTTAAAGCGTACTTTTAGAAAAGAATAAAATAAAGTACTTTAGAATAAAATAGAGTATGTAGTTAGTATTTTTGGAATAGCATAGAGTATTTGAGAAGTATTTTTGGAATAAGAGTATTTTTTAAATAAGATTGTGTTAGTACAATCTGTATTTGCATATTAATATTTTAAAAATATTAATTATATTTTTAAAGATTTCTTTTTCAATTTTTAAATTTCAAATTTTTATTTGTATTTTTAATAAGGATTCTGATTTAAATTTCTGTTTATTCTTATTTGATAATAAGAATTTTGATTCAAAATTCTATTTATAGTTATTTGATTTTGATTTGGTTATTGAAAAAATTTAAAAATTTAAAAATCTAATTTTTTATTCAAAATTTTAATATATTTGATTTTTTTTTCTATTTTACTTTCTAAATTATAGGTTTTTTCCTTAATAATTTTGTTTCGTAACAAAAAAATAACAGAAATTTTTCTATTTTTAAGTTGGTCATTCTTCAAAACGTAATATCTTTTGGCCATTTTTTAAAATGAATTATTTTAAATGGTCATATATGTCATTATCTCTATTAATTGTTATGGAGTTTTTTGAAATGGGTATAGCAAAATTGCCTCCCTATGTAGTTACCCCCTCTCATTATTGCTATAGGTTTGAAAGATAACTCTTTATTTGTGAATAGGATTAAAAAAAAGCTAAACATACCTAATGAAGCCTAATCTTTGGTGTTTATCTATCTCATCTTTAATCTTTTAAAATGCTCAAAATTGGTTCCTTACCTAACAAAATTGTTAAAATTTATTAAGATATAGTTTTTTTTTAGTACATATTGACATTAAACTATGTCATTAAATTATTGTTTTATTAACATATTTGGATACACCAACTTGAGCCTACCTTAATTGGTTATGACATATTTTTTGGTAAAAAAGTTGTGGGTTTGAATCTCCCTACCCCACATATCATTGATCTAAAAAAAACATATTTGGATACATGAGTATGCCACTTGGGAAAAAAAATAAATTTTCCCTAAGCAATGAGTTGAATTTTGTTGATGGACATACTAGATTTCATGTGTTAAATAGCATTCTAGTGACATGTTCTCACAAGTCTAATATGTGTATAATACAATAATTTAGTGGTTTATCAACTTTTCCTTTTCACAAATTTACCACATTTTTGTGAAGTGACCTAGTTAAGAAATTTTAATCCATTAAAGGTAGCATAAAAAATTTTAAAAGATTAAAGATCATGACTAAAATAATTGAGACCTTGTACATTTAGCCTAAAAAAACTATTACATTATCTTTTTGTTAGGACAATTAATATTCTCACACATTTGAGAAACTATTTAGAAATAATCAATTTTGGAACCTCAAAAGATTTAAAGGATCAATTTTGAAACTTTAAGACTAAATAAAAACTATCAAAGTATAATTTTCTCTACATTGATATATATACATATTGGTGATAATTTTTCACTAAATTATCGATTAATTGTTAATATCGACATCAAACCTATTGATTTAGGAAAAGATCGACAAGTCCATTGATATTTTATTCCTTATTCATGATTTATTGAGTATTAAATTTATAAATATTTTAAAACTTCAATTACTTAGACAATCATTTGGGTTTTGATTTTTAGTTTTAGTTAAAATTTTTTTTTTTCAAAAACTTGTTTTTATTTTTTGAATTTGTTCAAATGTTTCTTTAAGAAATGTGAAAAATTATAATTGAAAGATTGGGAGGAAAGACGCATAAATTTTAAAAACAAAAACTAAAAATGAAAATGTTACAAAATAGGGCCTTGAAAATTTTGTGTAGCACAATCCAAATAATTTTAGTTGGTGTTGTTGCATGATTCTGGCTCGGGCGTCCGGTTGCCATTACCAGCCCTCAACACTTGTATAGTGTCCTGCCAAATATACTCCAATGAGCAAGTTGGCTCAAACCTTCCTAAGTCACTAATTCAGTAACACCACATGGAATTGTAAAGCTTACCTCGGTAGGTTGCACTATCCTCCTTAAATAGGAGACAAAGGGGGCGAACCGCAATATGACCTCTTTATGGGCCCGAGGTATCCACCATTCTGCCACTTTTCCCCACCTAGGTGGCTGGGCTGAGCTTTAGCCCCAACAACCCACCTCTTGATGGGGTGGCAGGGCCTTCCCCCAGTCTTGTGGGCTATCTAGCCCACGATTGCCAGGGCCGCCCATGGGCGCCCTCAATGGGACATTTGAGCTGGGTTGAGCTGTCAACCCACCCCCAACGAGATGAAGGGCGTGACTTGAGGGACTAGAGTGGTGTTTTGGTGGATCCATTAAGGCGTTTTCTCCTCCTTAACCTCTTACCCCTTTCTCTTTCGGTGGTCCGAAGACTCTGGCTTCCTTTCTTCCCAGGATTTTCGACAACTCGCCCGCCCCACTTTCTGCTTTGTTTGCATGACGCTGGCCTGACGGCTGAGGAAGTTTGAAGGCTCCCACCTATTTTGAGGGCACATTATTGGGACTTTGTACGGACAGTTGTCAGGCGACACGACGCTTTGAGCAACGAGTCTCGATCTTGTCACTTCTTCTTCCTTTAATCGGACAGCTGGCCTCGTCCTAAATTCTGTTGTACAACTGCAATCGAGTGTGCCTTCTAGGGTTCGCCGCGTGAATTACTATTCTTGGCGCCCTCCTCCCCATTCTCAGGTCTTGCCTTTTTTACTTTCTCTCGTTACAACTTTCTTTCTTTATTTTCCGATTCAATTTCTGCTTTTGGTATGGCAAGGGCAGAGATAGTCTCGGTGCCTCGTCTTCCACTCGCCCTAGGGTCGAGCACGTAGCTTCGACCATGTCAGCCGATGGCTTACGAAATCTTCGAAGTAGGTTACGTATTCCAGACCCTATCCTAACAAGGCTTCTCGCCCCTGAAGAAAGTATCGACCGCCCCCCACCCGGGTGGGTGAGGTTTTACCTCTATATGTTTGAAAACAATGGTCGACTTCCCCCTTCACCCTTTTTGCCCAAAAATTCCTCTCATTTGCCACTTGGCCCCCGCCGAGCTGGCCCCTAATGGATGGGGTGGGTTGTTCGCCCCATGGATCCAGTGGTTGGACCATGGCAAAGGTGCTCGGATCTCTTGCGCCTAAGTTCATCAAACTAATCATACGAAGAAGGCCCTCCAATCTGTGGGTCGCTATTACCTTTCTCCTTAGGATGGAAGACTACTAACGGGTCCTTCCTCGAATAAGAAGTGGAAAGAGGATTGTTTCTTCGTGGAGGGTGATTGGTTGTGTGTGAACGTTGAAGGGAGGGCGTTTGCTAGTGTCCCTATCGACTTCCGACATTTAGGTTGCTTTTCCTTTTCTCTAAGGGTTCCTCTCGTAGAGGGATTCAGTTGCGTTTTTCTTTCGTTCCCTTTTTTTTTTACCTTTTGTCCCTTCGTTCTTTGTTTCTAGCTCTTCCTGAACATGTCTCTCCCCCGACAATAGAGTGCCAGCATATGATTGACTAGTTAAGGAGTCTTTCGTTCAAGGAGTTAAACATCCAAGTGATTGTTAATCCTAGGAGCTTGGTTCTATGCCAGCTGCTTATTGATCCCACCCATCCTCTTCCTTGCGACACCCCCAGCAGGTTTGTTCCTTTTTATGGCTCTCTACTCGTCCTTACTCTCCTCATTTTCTCTTCTTTTATCCTCGTGTGCTTCTTATGCAGATATGCCTTATTCTCGTTGGCTCGCTCATTTTGTGAGGTTCATTCAGGTGGAAGGTTCCGATGGATCGCAAGGGGCTCTTTCGGCTGTTCCCTCATGCTACAATGGTAGTGGTGGTGGAGTCGGGGGTCCTTACTTTTCGCCCCTGCCCCTTACTTGGTGGGCCCTTCCGCTGCTTCTCGTTCTTCTCCTTTCGGCTGCCGAAAGCGAAAAAGGTTGATCATTGCTGAGTCTTCAGGCTCAAGGCATACGCTCTCCTCCCTCCCTAACTGATGACCGAGCGATTGTGCTGAGGGGTGGTTTTGTAGAACTAGATGACCCGTTGCATCAAGGGAATATGGCTCCCGAAGGAGCCCGTGTGGAGACCCCGCCTTTAGGCGATGGTAGGGCATCAACGAAGAGTTCAAAGACGCCTGATGTGGTGTTATTTCGAACGGCGGGAGCGTACTATGCCCCAGATGCAGAGGTAACTTTGAGGTCAAGGTAGGTGGTACAAGACTCAATGACTCATATGGTTCGTGTGATCACAGATAACCATGGCTCGGAGTCGGATGACCATTTCAAGGTTATGCATCGCACGACCGCTGAAGTTATTCGGGTGGGTTTGGTTGGTCTCAGAATTTCCTTGCTTCGATTAGCTTTTATTATAGTTCACTTATTTCTTTCTGCTTCTTTTGGCAACAAGCGGGATCACACATACATTATGCAACACTAATGATGAGGGAGGAATTAGAGGCGTGTTCACACTTCACCGAGGACTGTCAACACAAGAGCCGGTTGCCAATGCTGAAGCTGAGGCCGCTCGCGCGACGACGGACAAGCATAGAGAGGAGCATTAGAAGGTCTCGACCGCTTTAAAGAATGAGGTTGAGAAGAACACAAGGTTGGCGACTGAGCTAGGGGCCGAGACGGTGTGATCGGCTTTCGAGCATGCAGCGACTTCTGTGGAGCGGGAGAAAATGAGGGTCACGAGGGTTACCAGCTAGGCCGAAGTCGGTAAGTTGGCCGAGAAGAAACAACAAGTGAATGAGGAGATTCGACGACTATCTAAGGAGCTGGATGCAGCCCGGGCCGAGGTGGCTTTGTAGAGATCGGGGCTAGAGGATGTATCGTTCTTGGAGAATCACTTGTGAGACACCGAGGCTTTCACCGGTCTAGAAAAGGAGGTGATGAAGGAGGGTGTGGACTTCGTGCTGGTTCGTTTAGGAGATGAGGCCCCTAATTTTGACCAGCGTCCAATTCGCTAAGCATTCGAGCAGTAGTGGGAGCCACTGACGGTAGAGCAAGAAGCAAAGATTGGTTGGTTGGTTGCTGGTGGAATGAAGATGCACCTTGCCGTCGGCCAAGTTAGTTTGAGCTCACGTGGGATGTCGTCTCAGATTCTTGTTGATGTTGAGGGCGACGTCGTAGCTTCTGAAGGTGAGCCATCTGCACTGGGCGACCCTTCTGCCACAGCCGAAGCGGGTGTTGTACAACCGGCTAGTGGTGACTGTGCGGAAGGCTATTTGGCGGGGCCCTCTTGAACTTTTCTACTTTTTATGATCATTACTTTTTGTTGTTCGGAGCATTTATTGTATTTGAACATCCTTGGCTTTGACGGACATGCCTCCGTCCTTCATTATGTTGTATTTTATTTTAGTATTTGTTGGCGTTGTAACTTTGCATTTAACTATCAAATGGAATTTTGGTACGTTGTCTTCGCTGTTATTTAAATCATCCCCGTATTTCTACTTAACTCCTCCCTTGAGGACTAATGATGGTAGCCATCTCCTATTAATTACTTTGTCTATGGGAGTCGCAAAAGTACTATAGTTGAGTAGATGCGACTTTTGAAAAGATAGTTTCTTGGATGCGTGGCACCCTTCTAGTTGGCTACACGCACTGGCTCGTTGCCTAGATCTTGGCCGCTCGTTAAGGGTTCATCTGACGCCCATCGCGGTGCATCGACCGCCTATATAAGCACCCTTTACCTTTTCTTCTTTTCACCCAGATTTTCAAGTTCTTCTCATATTTGAGTTGCTTTCTAAATCTACTCCTATCGTAATGAATTCCCCCTACGTCAACTATTTGGGAGGCAGGGCTGGTGACTACACTTACTACTCAAACCACGAGGGTTTGTCTGACTCAGGTGGCCACTTCCCCTTGGGCTTTGGGGCACAACGACAAGGGGTTTACTTTGGTGCGACCTCCGCACCTCCCGCAGGACAGGGGCCGAGCACTTCAAGGGTCGTTCAATCGCCTCCTCCTCCTCCGACAGGAAAGGCTTCTTCTCACCGATGATCCGTGCTTTGGAGGCGATGGCGCACTCGTGTGGCAACGCGGTTGTTGATCGCAAGTTGACAACTCAAGCACCCTATCGGGTGTTGTCGATGTTTGGGACGTCTTCGACCGTGCTAACGAGATGATGCACGGGCTGTTGGATTGTAGTATGGCGTGGCGACTGATGACATACACTAACCCGATGTTCCATGACCATGGTGGCTTGATGGACGTGTTGAGGCTAAGTCCTTATCTCCTCTTTCGACCGTTAGATGCATCCTGCTGCTGGGAGTCGAGGTGGAGTCACGGGCGCAAGAGAATGAAATCCTGCAAGGCCAGGTTTCAAAGATGGCAGGCCGCATCGCGACGCTAGAGATCATGGCCCTGAAGGCAAGCTCAGCAAGGATTGCTGCCGAGGAGAGGTTTGCTGAAGCCAAGGCAGAGCTGACTGCCGCCTCCAAGCGAAAGGTTGACCTAAGCGTAGAGACGATTCAACGCGAGTTTAACGTTGATTCTGCTGGTCCTTCCACCTTTCGCTGTCGTTGTTGCCCTTGATTTTCTACTATCGGGACACCCGTGGGATGAACTTCCCCATCAAAATTTGCTTCATTTAACCGACCAACTTGTCAATCAAAAAATCTTTTTTTTTTTTTTTTACAGCTAGTTAGTTTACTTTTAGTTTTGTTGTTATTATTTTTTATTTTTTGTACGTGAGGCCTCCGTCCTTGTCTCAAGATGTATTTGTACTTCCCGACATTGCTTATATATAAGACTAGTAACTTTTGTCACTCATTTTCGTGCACTTGGTCTCGTAACAGCCAAAACGGTTTCGAATAAATTTTTTATTCATGTTCATTAAGTCGCTCTTTCCTAGAGGTTTCCTATTTGCAGGGTACATCTGGGTGTTGCCCTACAAGTAGTAAGCTTTCAAGTGCTCAATGCTTAACGGGGCGGCTTGAGCCATCCAAGAGCTGATATGCCCCTCATGGGATGACCCTTTTTATGATAAAGTGTCCTTCCACACTCGTCTAAGGGGTCCGTCCTGGGACTCGCGCTGCACTGGGAGCAGTTTTCACAAAACAAGGTCGTCTTCTTGGAAACGCCTTATTCTGACGCCGAAATTATAGTATTTGGCGACCTTGAACTGGTATTCGACGGTGCATAGCCTGGAGCCCTCTTTACGTTCTTCGAGCATATCGAGGTTAAAATTGAGTCCTTCCACATTCGCTGCTAAGTCAAAATGCTCTACCCTAGGGGAATGAAGTCCCACTTCTACAGGCACGACTACTTCAATTTCGAAAGCTAAGGAGAAGGGGGTCGTTCTTGTGGCAGTTCGCTTAGTGGTTCTGTAAGCCCAAAGGACCTGAAAGAGCTCCTCGGCCCATCGTCCTTTAGAGCTGTCCAACCTGGCTTTAAGATTATGTTTAATGATTTTATTCACTACTTCAACCTGACCATTAGCGTGGGGGTGCGCCGGTGAGGAAGTTCGGTGTTGTATTTCAACCTCCTCACAAAATCTTTAGAAGTTGGCATTGTCGAACTGTTTACCATTGTCTGTTATGAGCATGTGCGAAATACCGAAGCGGCAGGTTATAGATTCTAGGGGCTCTGCCTCGACCCATTTTGTGAAGTAGTCTGCAACGACAATAGCGAATCTTTTTTGCCCTTTGCCAGTGGGGACCAGTCCTATGACGTTGACTCCCGACTTGGCGAAAGGCAATGGTCCCACTATGTGTGATAGCTCCTCCAGGGGGCCTACGGGGGACGTGGGTAGTTCTCTAGCATTGATCGCATTTGCGGGCGAAGCTCCTGGCGTTGGTGTTAAGGGTTGGCTAGTAATATCCTTGCGTAAGGACCTTATGCGCGAGAAAGCGTTTGCCAGTGTGATTTCCACAAGTCCCCACCTCTCATAGTACGTACTGGGCTTCAGCTGGCCCTAGGCATCTGAGCAGTGGTGTCGAGTATCCCCTATTGTAGAGGTCATCTTGGCATAGGGTGTAGTTCACCGCCGATAACTTAGGCATTGGGTGGCTATTTTGTCATCGAGAAGGGTTTTGTCGCACAAGTAGACCCTGATAGGTGTCATCCAGTTCTGTTCTTCGGACTGATTGAGCTGCATGGCTTCGTCTTCTTTCAGGTTGGGGGCCTGTAATTCTTTTACATATATGGTCTGCGTTGATCTCCCATCGATATTAGGTCCCTGCACCGACGCGAGCAGGGTCAAGGTGTCAGCATTCGCATTCTGGGTCCTCGGGATCTGTTCGATCCCGTAGTCATTGAACGATGCCAGGAGATCCTTGGCTTTTTCAAGGTACTTCGCCATGCCCTCATCTTTAGCCCAGTATTGCTCCAGAATCTAGCTCACCATAAGTAGGGAGTCGTTGTAAATATTTAGAGCTCGGGCTCCCATGACCTTGGCAAGCCTGACTCTCACAAGGAGGGCTTCGTACTCGGGCTCGTTGTTTGAGGCCCTAAACTTAAAGCGTAAAGCGTATTTGTGTCGAATCTCATTAGGGGATATGAGCACTACCCCAGCGTCGCAGCCCCCGCTACTGACTGACCCATCAACGTATAGGTCCCATGGTCCATTAGTCTCAACGTCGGTAGGTGGTGAACCATTTGCCTCAAGCGTTAGCTCCACTAAGAAATCAGCGACCGTCTGGCCTTTCAAGTAGTGCGCGGGCTGTAACGCACGTCATATTCGCTCAGCTCAATGGCCCACTTCATCAGCCAACTAGACGTCTGGGGCTTGTGGAAGATCTGCCTCAGCGGGTAGTCTGTTAATACGGTGACTATGTGTGCTTAGAAGTACGGGAGCAATTTTCATGCCGTTGTTACCAAGGTGAGGGCCAACTTTTCAATGTTGGGATATTTTTTTTTTTGCTTCTAGTAAGGCTTTGCTAGTGTGGTACATCGGGGACTATCGCACCCATTCCTCCCGTATTTGCACCGAGCTTACTGCGTGCTTTGAGACTGCTAGGTACATCAGGAGACAATCTCCAGGCATGGGTTTGGCGTGTAGTGGTGGCACCGTGAGGTACTGCCTCAAGTTTGCAAAGGCTTTCTTGCACTCGTCGGTCCATTTGACATTTAGGGCCCTTCGTAAGATCCTGAACAAGGGGAGGCACTTTTCGGTGGACCTTGAAACAAACCGATTGAGGGCCGCTGTTCTACTGTTGCGGCTTTGGAGCTGCTTCACTGTCCGGGGGGCGGGCATGTTCAATATTGCAGTCAACCTTTCAGGATTCGCCTCAATTCCCCATTGGTGCACTATGAACCCTAGGAATTTTTTTGAGGTTACTCCAAAGGCACACTTGACCGGGTTAAGCATCATTCCTCCCTTGCACATGAGCTCAAACGCTTCGGCAAGGTCGACCTCGTGGCGGTCGAGCTCCCTACTTTTTACTAGCATGTCGTCTACATAGACATCTATGGTATGCCTGATTAGTCTAGAGACATCTTGCTGACCATTCCCTGATAGGTTGCCCCAGCGTTCTTTAGGCCAAAGGGCATGACGTGGTAGTAGTATGTCCCCGAAACGGTGATGAAAGAAGTGTGCTCTTGGTCGGAAAGGTACATCCTAATATGATTATATCCCAAATAGGTGTCCATGAATGTGAGAAGCTTATGGCCTGTCGTTGCGTCCACCAGCTGGACTATCCTGGGCAGCGAGAAACTTTCTTTTGGACAGACCTTATTGAGTTTAGTGAAATCTATGCAAATCCTCCACTTGTTGTTCAGCTTCTTAACCATGACTACATTAGAGAACCAATTGGGGTAATCCACTTCCTTGATCGACGTAGCTCGCAATAGCTTTTCGACCTCCTCAGCGATCGCTGCGCTTCTTTTCGGGTCCACGCTTCGTCTCTTTTGCCTAATCGGCTAAAATGTCGAATCGGCGCTCAAGAGCTACATCGCGATGCAGGGGTTGATTCCCATCTTGTCCTTGGACGACCATGCGAAAATGTTCGAGTTCTTCTGGAGAAATCGGATGAGGTCGTCCTTTGTTTTGTAGGGTGTATCATCATACATGCGCAGCAGAATAAAGATCAAAACACTCTAATTAGCTCAATTTAATTAAGGAAAATCATGCTTTTTAAAGAGAAAAACAGAGTATTTGTGTACTAACCTCTTGTAGCTCAAATCC
>JAOANK020847541.1:0-10345 GCA_026257165.2 Telfairia occidentalis | reverse complement strand
GGATTATCAAAAAGGGTCATCATGCCACAATATACTCTTAAAAGACACACACTTAACTCTTATTCTAAGAGTTAACATCTGTTGTCCCTAACAAGTGGTATCAAAGTCATGCCTCTAACTTAGCAATGCATGTAGAATCCTCGAGTTCTGAACAATTGAAAAATAGTGAGCCACAAGAACACAGTAATTGAGATTTATGCCCTAAGCTTGTGATGTCATGTAAACTATAATGATGTAAATAGGTTAAACTTAAATATTATTTGTGCATTTTGTCAAGTTTAGCAACATTCAATGTCTAATCGCTCCTATGCCACCAGATGTGTTCTTAAACTTGGTAACAGACATACGAGAGGATCAAGTTCAAGAGTAGTGTCTTAAATGATCTACAATATATGGATAGGGTTGGGGATCTTATTCTACTATATTGTTATACGATCCACTTTGTAATTGTTACAAATCGTCTTATCCAGATCGTTCATGTGATGACATGTGAGTTGAGGTATTGTATGCAATGGAATTCCATAAGATTGGACCACAGTGTGTTCTACAAATTTCTTGTAAGACCGTTGAAAGAAAATGCAAACACATCACTAGATCATAGGTCATTTGATCTAAATCCTGAATGTGCCATGAACTCCTATGCAGGTGTGTTCTTTGAGCATCGTGGTGAGAGTGACTTATTTATTCGCTTAATATACCTAGTGTCATAGGAACACATTCAATTGGGGAGCTGGGAGCATTCCTACATGAGATGGAATTCACAGCCACTCAATAGTGAAAAGTGTAAAGTGTACACTTCTCCATATTGAGTGTGTATATAAGTGATTCCCTTAATGTGCTGGCTTGAGACTTGGATAACAGGGTACCCACCTTCTTTATACCATAAGAAGGATTTTTCCATGATGAGATTCATGGTAGGCTATCCATTAAAGAACCGGTAATACTTAAGGAGTAAGAGGTGGGACCAGGGTCAAAACGATAATTTTACCCAATTGGAACCATGAGTCACTTTGTGAAGGATCAAATGAGTTGTTATGGTTATATTCATGGACATAACTCATCTACAGTACAAGAGTGCAATCTCAGGTTTATAGTGGAGTTACCTTGGGTCAACGGTGGAGTTGTAAAACTTAAACCAGCAAAGGTTAAGTTGGTAATTTCTAGCAAGGCTAAATCAGTACTTTCCCACCTAAAAGTTCTCATCCTTATACCTGGCTCCATCGCACATTCTTCTCCCCAAAAAGAAGGCAACTATCTTGGTTGTAATCTCATCGATTCTTCTTGATAGCTTTGCGATCAATCGTCCATTGACAGGCATTTCTCCTTCTTTAATTCCTTTCCTTATTTGTGCTCTGATCTCTCTCTATATTCCTTTTTCTTTTCTGCACAAATTAGGGTTTTTCCTTTGTTAGATTAACTAGCCGTTGGTTAGACCCTCTTTGGAGCTTTCCTTTTAAGCTCTCTCTCGTGTAATAGTTAAATAGTACTGCAGTGGAAGTTCTCTAGGTATAGAAAAATCATACAAAAACAACAATTTGTTTTATAACACAGATCTGATTTATTTTTTTTCATGGTTAGTTGAATAGTTTAGCTAACTGATCTTAACCATTGGAGCTCAAAGTTGTAGGTTCATAAGGTCCCCTTGCTAGCTCGTTGTCGCTGCAATGAACACTTGATTGGGACAAAATTAAATAATAGAGATTATTTAATTTTTAATTAAATTATTTAATTTAGATATTAATAATAAGTTAAATTTATTATTCATTAATTAAAAATTGAGACCATTTAATTTGGCTATTAATAATAAATTAGATTTGTTATTAATTAATTACAAATTAGGCTAATTGAACTTTTGAAGTACAATTGGATAGCTAGATCATCGTTAGGCCCAATTACATGGAAAATGAGCCTATTGAGTTTTAGAAGTCAATGGGGGCATGACTTAGTGTTAGAATCCTAAGAAAAGTCTATGAACCCGAACCCATGAGATGAGAGTTGAACAATTAATTATGGAAATTAAAAAGAGCTTTTAATTTTCATAATTTAATTAGAGAATGTAAAAGCACTTAGAGTTTTGGCCTACATAAGGAAATTTATAGTCAAAATCTAAAAAACTAAGTCATTGTTTCCCTCTCCTGCCTAAAAGCTACTAATGAAGAAAATATGTTTTCTTCTGAGTTCTCCCAACGGTGTCCACACCCTGGTTCGTAGCAGATCGAGGATAGCTCGGATGAGTCCCGATGATCTGCTGCTTTTGTGACATCTCAAAGGTATGATTTCAAACTTTTTTTACGAGAAAAATCTTTTTTAATCAAAAGTCGTCATTGCGAACTGCAACTCTAATCAATGCAACTAACTGCTTCAGCTGCATTGGGTTCTAGATTGGATCCAAGTAATTTTCCTACAATTGGTATCAGAGTGGTCTTTGGCTTTTTGATTTAAATAGATTTGTGGAAATTTTCTAGAAAATTGTTTTATTATTCTTTTAGTTCATGTATGTGTGATATATGAATTGTACTTTGTAATTTGGCTAATTAGGCATATTTGTTTGGCATTAGTGGTGTTTTCTTTTTTATTAGATCATTTGTAAGAACCTATAAGGGTCTAGGATTTTCTGTAATTTTTTTTTATGAATTTAGCATAATTTTTTTGGGAGAACAACGACTTCAACGGTTCAAGAGCATTCTGGTATGGTCCAAATGATGGGTCGATCAAGTTCTCTTGTTAAAAAAAAGAAAAAGAAAAAGAAATTGCAAGTGGTGGAATTGTGCTGGTGAGAAGTCTTCAAAGAAAAAAAAGTTTGTTTGTGGTGAAACAACTTTCTTTTTAATAATAAAGACGAAGAAAAGTTGGCGTACCAATTCATCTTAATCTTCAAGTGGCACATTAAATTTAAAACTGAATTTCAAGCGATGGAGTTTTAAGTATTCAGTTTTGGCGTGAAAATCTCATTCTGGCGATTCATGTTGCATATCCAAGTGTTGTCCATATTTTTTTAACAAAAAATATCAAGATAGATATGCCAGCGGAGGAGTCTTCATGCAATGAAATAGATGCTGACAAAAATAATTGCGGGCCGTACTTTATTCCATTGTCGGAGTATCGGCGCTTCTTCGTGGAAGGAATAATTAGGGTTTCGAAACCCTAATTTTAATTGGGTTCGAGTTGAGAAATTGAAGGTAAAGATATGTCTTGGTTATTAAATTATATAATTTAATTTTTTTGTTAGATTTCTTAGAATATCCAAATATACCAGTCAAATTTGCTTTTATTATTTATTATTATATGTTTGATATAGTTTTAAATAATTTTAATATGTATGTGATGTATATGTGATTTAGCATGTGATGCATGATTTGCTCTATTATATTACATAATGTATATCATATATATATATTTTTTAAAAAATTCCACCATAAGTTATGCATTTTTAAAATAATTGTTATTTTATGAAATGTTTGAATGTTTCCTATTTGCATTAGGTTAATTATTTAGTTAATTAAATTTAGAATAGTTCTAAAATTAATTAGAAACTAAATTAGAATGGTAGTTAATTAATTAGTTTTTAAATAAGTTAAAAAACTAATAGAAAATAAAATTGTTTAATTAATGTAGATTTTTATTTGTTTAAATAAATTGAACCTTAAATTCACATAGCCTAATTAATTGTGTTTAATTAAGTGTTAATTAAACATTAATGAAATTGAACAAAAGAATTAAGCATAAAGGAACTCTGTCTAAGGCAAGTACTAATTCATATGAGGTTTTTAAGTTGATCGAAAGGGAAGACCACAACTTAGGGACCCACTTGGGAGTTGAATTGGTCAATGTTTTATTCAAATTCATTAAGAAGGTCCATAATGTGAATAATTTTAATTATGTTAAAACTCAGTAATTCATATTAAAATTAACCTAACCCACTTTAAAGAGTTAAATGGATTAAGTTGGAGTTAACTTAGAAATTTTTTGTTCAGCCCAAAGACCATTTTCTGAATTTTGAAAATCTCAAAATTGATTAAAATAATGAGTGGGAGAAGGATATATGACAATGTATTCTATGGTATCCGTTGTTGGGTTCACAATGTTAAGTTTATGTGGGGCCTCACAACGACTTTTGGATTATCCTCCTATGAAAGGTGTTTACATGGATCAATATCAAGGTGAATCTTCTAATAAGGATATGATAGTGTAGTTTTGTTCCAATACTTGACCTACCCTATGGCAGCACTTGTTGGGATGAAACTACGGGATCTAAAACGTTTTCTTATCATAGCATAAAACTTTATTTTATATTTAGCATGTAGTGTATTCTTGTCCGTATGTATACACTATTATTTTAAAGTTGACATTGAAATCTAAATTGAAAAATTAACTATGATTAATTGGGAGCCAATTAATTAACATTAAAATTGTGGTTTTGAATGTCTAATTTCATTGTAAAAATAATGTACTAGAAAAGTTCTGATAATACATCATTTCAATAAAAATAGTGGGAGACAGTAATATCTTTTCTATTAATTCTCATGAATTTAATAGTATACATTTGCACAAGTTTTTAAAAGAAATTTGATTTTTTTCCCCTATTTGAAAGCACATATGGTACGAGCTTTGGAAAAATAGAGTTTGTATTTTAAAAATTAGTTTTGAAAATAAAGTAAGTTATTACTGAGAATAAAAGTGTGTGTTAAGTCATTGATACACACATTACTATTTAATGTTGAATTGTTCTTAATTAAATAGTGGGAGAAAATGAAATTATTTTTCCTATTAGTTCTCATTAATTATAGAACAAGGTACAAATTCTTAAAAGAAATTTGATTTCTTTTCTCCTATTCGAAAACACATATAGTATGATCTTTGGGAGAATATGATTTGTATTTTAAAAATTAATCTTGAAATATAATGAGTTACTAATGAGAATAAAAGTGTGTGTTAAGTCGTTGACACATACATTACTATTTAATGCTAGATTGTTTATAATTAAATAGTGGGAGAGAAATAGTTCATAATTAAATAGTGAGAGAAAATGAAATTATTTTTCCAATTAGTTCTCATTAATTATAGTACAATGTACAAATTCTTAAAAGAAATTTGATTCCTTTTCTCCTATTCGAGCACATATAGTATGAGTTTTGAGAAAATATGGTTTGTATTTTAAAAATTAATTTTGAAATACAATAAGTAACAAGTGAGAATAAAAATATATATATATGCGTTAAGGGTTTAACACTCAAATTAGTTTTTAACACTGAATGGTTTAGAGTTAAGGATAAGAAAATGAAACGACAAGTAGGTTTCAAAGTTTAAATATCCATAACTGGCAATTAGCCTTGGCCGGTTAGTGTGATAGGTAAAGTTTTAATCTAGATTAAAACAAAGCCAATCTCTGAACCTAGTCTGCACTACTGCATGATCATTATGACCTTTTATAGAAAATGTCAAACGCTAAATGAACCACTAGACTATTACATTTGGGTCTTGGAGGCTCAATGGATGCAACAGTTCAAAGTGTGGTTCAGTTTAAAGTGTGGTTGAGAATGTTTCGTCTCTTTAAGAGATGATCATTAATAATAGGAATTTATTTTGGAGCCTGTTGGATCTTAAAGTCAAGATTCTTGAAAAGTTCAAGAATTGGATAAGAAGCAATGAGATAAATTATCATGATTATTATAATATCATAATAAAAAATAAATGAACTTGGAGTTGTAGTATTTTATGCTGCTCAATGGACTGAGTTGTAGCTTTTACAATATTAATGCTACAAAAATGTTATGAGCAAAGTAATAAACCAACAGTTTATTGGAAATGACAAAGGCAAATAAGTGGGCAGTGAGGACTGCACCATTGAACTTCTTTTGAGTTGTAAAAATTATCATAAAGTTAGTTTATTACATTTTCACGGTTTAGGATTGCTTGTAAATTTGTTACAAGCAATTCTAAATTGAATAGAACTTAGTATTGAAGAAGTACCTAAGAGTAAGCATGACTTCTTTATAGTTCAATTAAAAGGGAAAGTTTGTAGTCGTAAAATTTTCAAATGAACTTGATTGACATTTACCATAAATAAGATGTTATAAAAATTGACTACTAGTAAAGTCCAACACTTAGTCAGCAAGTGTTGTTGACAAAGTCATACCTGAGAATCAGATAGTTAACCCAACCACTATTGAGACTTAAGAAGAGCTCAAGTCTTCATGTTAGATGATGACTAGAAGAATTTATGGATGATGAAAGGTGTTGATCGAAGCCATGAACCTTGAAATGGAGTCTATGTACTCTATTTCTCTTTGGATCTTGAGTTTACAAGAGGAAAATAGGATTAGACAAAAGGTAGTGACCTTCAATAACATGACTTGTGGCAAATAATCAAATATTGTGGAGATTGTCTCTATTGTTGTCATGTAAGAGTTAAATATATTCTCTCACATATTTGCCCAAGAGTTTGATTATGTGATTTAGCAAGTAGAGAATAATATAGTTATTATTCGAATGATAATCTTGAAATTAGCATAGACAGAAGGTCTAACTTCAATAACATGACTTGTGGTAAATAATTAAATCTTATGGAGATTGTCTCAATTGTTGTCATGTTAGAGTCACTGACATCCTTTTTCTTGTTTACCTAATAGTTTAACTATGTGATTTTGGCAGATGGACATCGAGATAGACAATCTTGAAATAAGCTCTATTTGATGCATCTAGAGAGGTGAGATTGTTCCTAAACCACAACAATTGTTTGCTAGTTGAAATGTGCAAGTTAGTGAACTTGTGCAAGTGCATAATTTCAGAAACAATAAAGTTTGATAAAGTATCAAAACCTGTGACTTAGATTCAAGGTTGATAAAATCTTGTATCGACAAGTAAATATCAACCAAACATAGTGGTTTTCTTTAAGTCTTTACATCAAATTTACACATTGAGATTATGTAAAATTATGTAAAGAAGCGGTTGACAAATAGATTTTAGTTTAAACTAGGATAAGATCACTAGGTTGCAATAATAGTTAGCCTAAATAATTTTGTTTTTTTGAAAAAGGATTATAGGCTTATAGATAAGAATTGGATTCTTACGGAATACATTAACACAAATACCTAAAGGAAAGGATTTATAGAAATTCATGTTAGGTTTCATGTACTCACTTAATGCTTAAAGCAATAGTATGGAGATAGGTCGAGCAAAGTTGTGTTGCTGACCCTACCATAATAGCTCACCTTGTGAAGCTGCTAGAATAGTTGTATGGCTATTCAAGTTCTTATATGGTTTAAAAGGTGTTCCAAATACGAAATTATTCAGACACTTCATGAGATGTAAAGTGGACAACTCTAAGGAACTTGAAACCAAGAAGCATTTAAGAACAAAAACGTTTTGGTGTTAACCAAAATGGCTTTAGGGGTGAGCATGCTAATTAAATTATAAGGTCTCTCATGGCTATAAAAGATAAAAGAGCCTAGAATTGTGAGATATTTTTGTTCTAGGGCAAGTGAAAGTATGCAAGGGTATAAGATGCCCTAGGTACATATCTCACTTGCTTTGGTGCAAGTGGGAGACTGTTAGGATTTATACCCTAAACTCATGACGTCATATAAACTATAATGATGTAAATAAGATAGACTTAAATATTATTTGTGCATTTTATCAAGTTTAGTGACATTCAACGTCTAATCCTTCCTAAAGCACCGAATGTGTTCTTAAACTTGGTATGTATTAGACATACGAGAGGATCACGTTTAAGAGTAGTGGCTTAAATGGTCTATAGTATATGGATAAGGTTTGAGACTTTATTCTGGTACACTATTGATACGGTTCACTTTGTAATTATTACAAATAGTCTTATCTAGATCATTCATGTGATGACATGTGAATGAAGATATCATATGCAATGGGATTGCATAAGACTGGACTACAATGTGTCTGCACATTTCTTGTAAGACCATTGAAAGAAAATGAAAAAACATCACTAGGATACTCATAGGTCATTTGATCTGAATCTTGAGTATGGTATGAACTTTTGCCTATGCGAGTGTGTTCTTTGAGCAGCGTGGTGAGAGTGACTTATATAAATGTTTCATTTAATGTGATGGTTCGAGACTTGGATAACATGGTACCCGCCTTCTTAATACCCCAAGAAAGATTTTTCCATGATGAGATTCATGGAAGGCTATCCATTAGAGAATTGTGGTACTTAAGGAGTAAGAAGTGGGGCTAGGGGCAAAACAATAATTTCATCCAACTAAAGCCATAAGTCACTTTGTGACGGATAAGATGAGCTGTTATGGTTATATTCATGAACATAACTCATCCATAGTAAGAGAGTGCAATCTCAAGTCTATAGTGGAGTTACCTTGGTTTAATGGTGAGGTTGGTTAGTTGAAGAGTTTGACTAAGTGATCTTAACCATTGGAGCTCAAAACTGTAGGTACATTTTTGCTAGCTCGTTACCTCTGGAATGAACACTTGATTGGAAGAAAATTAAGTAATAGAGATTATTTAATTTTTAATTAAATTATTTAATTTAGATATTAATAATAAATTAGATTTATTATTAATTAATTACGAATGGGGATCATTTAATTTGGCTATTAATAATAAATTTAATTTATTGTTAATTAATTATAAATTGGGATCATTTAATTTGGCTATTAATAATAAATTTGATTTGTTATTAATTAATTAGAAATTAAGTCAATTGGACTTTTGGAAGTCCAATTAGATAGCTAGATCAACTTTAGACCCAATTACATAGGAAAAGAGCCCATTGGATTTTGGAAGTCAATGGGGCATGCCTTAGTGTTAGAGTCCATGGAAGAGTCCATGAACCCAAACCCATGAGATGAGAGTTGAACAATTAATTATGAAAATTAAAAAGAGTTTTAAATTTTCATAATTAAATTAGAGAATTTAAAAGCACTTAGGGTTTTGGCCCTATATAAGGAAACTTATAGCCAAAACCTAAAAAAATAAGTCATTGTCTCCCTCTGCTCCCTAAAAGCCACTAATGAAGAAAATATGTTTTGTTATGAGTTTTCCCAAAGGTGCCCACACACTAGTTCATAGTAGATCGATGATAGCTTGGATGATCATGTGGAGTCCCATTGATCTATTGCCTTTATGACATCTCAAAGTTATGATTTCAAACTTATTTTTACGAGAAAAATTCCTTTTAATCCAAAGTCGCCATTTCAATCCACAACTTTAATCAATGCTCTCGCTTCCACTACGTGGGTTCCGGATTGGATCTGAGTAATTTTCCTATAACAGTCATGTGGAGGATTTGTTGTAGAGCTCTATCGGATAGACAGTGTGCTCTAGAGAAGGAGTTGGTCTAGATAGGAGTGGACAGATGGATGAATATTTGAAGGAGGCTCGATGGTCCTTTGTGCGAGGGGAGGATCGTTTGAGAATGCGACCAAAGTCCCACATTGGCCAGACAAAGGGATGATGATGAGTAAATAAGTGAAGAACAACATCTCCATTGATATGAGACCTTTTGGGATGAAATTAAAAAAAAGCCATGAGGGCTATGCTAGAAGTGGATAATATCATACCATTATAGAGATGTGAAGGGTCCAACAAGTTGTATAAGAGTCATTCCTCTAACTAAGCTATGTGGGGAGAATACTCGAGTGTCGTACAAGTGGAAAGTAGTGAGCCTTGTTAAACCTAAGAGCTGCATCAACAATCATACAACAGAGAATACCTCTAGCAATAGTAGCAAATTAGATCTCAAAATAACACCAAATATTTTGTCAACCATCACTAAAAAATATCCTTGAATAAGTCTTTTGTCAATAACCATTTTTTACCAAATATCCTCCCTTTAATTCACATATTCAGCTAAAGTATAGGCAATCTCTTTATCAATCTCCCCTACTTTCTAGAAATCTAAATTATGTTGATTGACCTGTTGCTTCCCAAAATTATAGCAACAACATTTAATTGCTTATTACAGTTGCAAACTCACTCCCTTCTTACCATATTTGTTACACACTTTCCATTCTTGAAAGGTCAAGATAGTAAGCTAAAGCCCATGAGTTTATTTGGAAATTATGTTTTTCATACCTCTCTCTCTCAAGTCAGTACCTTATATATATTTTAAGTAGCTTAGGTAAAGAAACAAGATCTTAAATGATAAGACATTGATTCATTCTATCTAGTGATTAAGATCACATTGTATTTGTCTTCTCTTAATTCCATGTTCATGGTATCAGAGCTTTGATTTAGGAAAGAGAGAACTCCTACAACATACTCTTGAGAACAATGGCTAGAATTGTTAGGGTTGATGCCCTAAACCTTCGTGGTCTTGTAATTTTATTCAAATTATTTATTTAATAAAATAAGAGTTATT
>JAOANK020847540.1:0-22757 GCA_026257165.2 Telfairia occidentalis | reverse complement strand
ATAGCTACAATTTATTCAGTTTTGTTTATCTATTTCTCTAGAGTCTATCATGCAAACCATTTAAAAAGGAATAACAATCATTCATAAAAATTAAGAACAAGAAATAAAGAATTTTTGGAAGAAAATTTTTGAAAGAATTAAAGCCTCACAGAATTTGTAATTGGAATTGGAATTAGCTCACCTTTGAATTAGAAATGAAAAATTAGCCATTCATGGTGACTAAGATCGAACTCGATCAAAACGAGAAAATTCGCAAAGAAACTCAAATGTTCACTGTGTTTTTTGGTTTATTTCTGTAATGCCAAAGCCTTCCTTTTATAAGCCATGAAGGAACTAAAAAAGTCTAACTACCAAAATAAAATTTCAAAATAAAAAGGAAAATAAATTTGACTAAAGGTTAGGTTCCAAAAAAAGGAGGGAGAGTGCCAACAAATTTTGACTCTCAATAATATCTAAAATATCTTATTTTCTCCCAAATTGTAGGACGTGCTCATGCCTTATTGCAAAAAGTCTTCTATGTGGACCTCCTTCCAAAAAAAATGAGCTTTAAGGTTGAATTATGCCAAATTCCTTGTACTTCATTGCCTAAATCAAAATAATCATAATTCTTAGAATTTAGCACGAACTCTATTTATAATACAAACGAAATCAACACAAAAAATTATTAAATTTACAACCTATCAGTGTGCAATATCGCTCTTATTCTAATTTATGCCAGCCTAGAGAAGATTCATGCAAACCTTTACGCACTGGACCTTTAATAGCTCCAAGTTCCCATCTTTAGGTCTCCTCTCACTCAAGAGAATAATAGTCCACTAGGGTGCCTTTATTTGGGGTCTAACTCCACCGAACTTGAATTTTTCTTTATTTAATTGCAAATATTAGCTTTCACACTTCTACTGCAGGAGCTCTTACCAGCTCCAGGTGGCTCTAACTAATCACAATAGAGGTAACTCTTTTTGTCTTTAATGTTTTTTTTAAAGAGTAACTGTAAGAATTCTCAATTTTAAGAGATAAGGCATAACACAAAATCCTAAGTGAAGCATTATTTACCATCAATAAAGTCAACCATATAACGAGCCCTCAAAGCCTTTGAAGACCAAGATAAGTGCCAGTCTACATAGCCCAACTCCAAGTCGATAAAAAAAAGAAATAGGTTAAATATTGTGCTCTAATTGTGTGTAGGGGATGTAAAATAGAAAATAACTTGTACTCAATTTAAAATATGTTTCCAAACTTAAAATTAAGAAAGTGAGTTACCTACCTTAAGAATTAGATTATATCATTGGTTATCAACCTTACAAACAACAATACAAGATCATCCATAGTATAAAGTAAAACATGAATAACATTAAATCTCATAAATAATTACATAATAGGCCAAAATAAAAAAAACACCCTCAAATTTAAAATTGACATTGTCCTTAATTGAAACAAAAATAGACAATCAGAATATATGAAAAAGAGGACAAAATGAGATACATAAGAATAAAGGGATAAAGAAAACAAGATGAAAGTACCACCCTGAAAACAAAAAGAATGTCACTGCGAATCATCACCATTATCAGCAATATAATCAGGTGGCGTGGGACGTGGGAGAAGCTTCAAGTGTTGGTGTGTCAAAGCATTGATGTAGTCAGCCAAAAAGTTAATCCAAGGATAAATTTGAGTCTGGATCTAGTGTTGATGTACGAAAGATGCCACATAGTATTGGTGTCGTCGATGTGCCTCTACACGATCTCGACAAGGGCAAAGTGCACAGGTTGGCCTTGATAGGCCCCCTCACAATGTTGTGGTCCAAGCTCAAGGTGCTCGGGATCAAGATCTATGTGCTCAACATTAAGAGGATTTGGCTTTTGGGCAATGGACTCACATCCTCCTAATCCCATAATAAAATTTGTATCCATAATTATCTTGGGATAGGCAAGCTTTTCATTCAGGCCCGAAATGACATCTGCTATGTCACATAACTTTTTCATGGTGCCCGTCGGATGTGGCACATCGACTGATGAATGACACGCCCAACGTCCATTGTCTGTACTATAGCGATCACATAAAGGAGGATAACTCGCTCCTTTGTGATGTCACTCATATACGCCACAGGTAGCAACTTGGCATAGATGAAGCTGTGCCACACCCTGTTCGACACGCTAAGGTCGAAAGTCCTAAATTTGATCACTTTGCCTTTTTTTTTATGGTCCATTAGGCACTGGACTGACAAAGCTCCTGAATAATCTGACTAACATCTAACTGCTCACTGGCATGGATGTTGTACTCTTCGAGCTCAAACCCCATGAGTTCATAAAATTGGTAAATAGCGGCCATATTAAAGGGGATGCGACAACCACATACATACGATCTTGAATCTCCCACTATCATGTTTGCATAAAACTCACGAACCACGGGAACTATAGTCGCTTTAGGGTGTCGAATGAAGTCAAACCAACCACGCTTGAGTATCTTCTGATGGATGAGAGGTTGGAGGATTTCGCAGGGTACAAGAACTCGCTCTTGCACTGCAGACCACTACACTACATAATTATGAAAACGACTTGCAGCATCTTGTCAACAAATAAGTGGCTATCAAATGCCATAGATGAGAAGACTATGCTGCGGGCCCGGTTCGAAGTCATCGTATAGCCTGTAAACTCAAAATTTGGAGCACAATAACACAACACACTACAACAGTAAAGAATCCCAAGACTCCAAACTTCAGCATCACAATAGTCAGAAAATTCCAACACTTTACAATTTCAACGTACTGTCACAATTAGAATATCTAAACATATCCCAAAATCAGCTAACCACAACAATACCACATAAGTAAGAGTTCAAAAAAGATTAGATACTACACAGATTACACCTCAAGATCAAAGTAGTACCATTTCACTCAAACAACCCCATTCTCAGTTTTCCCCTTCACATCTCAAATATCCACACTCCAAGAAGGCTTAAATCAACAACATCTGCAAAACAAACTCCAATCAACCTAGTTCCAGCTAGATTCATTAGAATAGTGGTAACAACAAACAAAAATCAATAAAAGAAAGAGAGACTCACAAAAGTAGTGCCCAAATCGTCCAACGCTGAAGAACACGCAAAGAACACCCATAGCTATCAATAGGAGGCCCAAAAGATCTTAGGATATGAAAATACAAAGAAGGGAGATGAATTTCAAGAAAAAAAAAAGTGAAGATTTGAGAATAGAGAGAAAAATGAGGGCGACGCTAGGGCTCAAAACAAATGATCCCCCTCTCCCCATTGTGAATCTAGGATTTTAATCCCAGATTTTGTGATAGTGTCGAGACACGATAAGTGAGCATCTCATTTAATGAATATCACTGTATTTTATTTTTCACAAATAACTTTTAATGTCGGGTAATACCCAACAATAAAAGTCTAACATTGGCACGCCTTAATTTCAATGAATTATACTTTTAATGTCAGGCAATATCTGACATTAAAAGTGAGACTTTGGGCTCTAAAACACCCTCTCTTTTTTTAATGAAATCGACCTCTTAGTGTCGGGCAATGCCTAACATTAAAAGTATCAGTGTCCAACATTAAAACTTACAAACATCCAACATTAAAAGTGTTTTTCAGAAAACTCGTTTTTTTTCCTCTCCCATTTTCATTTCTCTCACCTCACACATAGAAGCAACCCATACCCAAACTCTTCTCTTCCTTGCGTCGTAGTCTTCCGTCGCAGTTGTCGCTATAATTCTTATGAGATCCAGCAACACTCATCCCTCCACACCGCGCATGCTTTGATTTACCTTCCCTAAATTCGTTCTCTCTCTCAGCTCCCGTTCATTTTCTCCATACCCTTTCCCTTTGCTCCCCAAAACCTCTCCATTCGCCTTGGCCCTCTCTCTTCACTGGTGTCATTGCTTTCTTCGTCGCCATCAAAATCTTTGAATTAATCTCATGGCAATGCTTGAGCCACAGCTCTCTTCATGTCTCTCCAATGGTGTAAAGAAAGTTTAATTTCTTTCTAATGCATGATCTCTACATAACTTTCATAGCCCTAGACCTCTTCTTCAATAGCTGATTTTTCTTGCAACGTGTTGAGATTTTTCACTGATTCTAGAATTTTTTTGGTAAGTTCAACTAGTTTTTTTTACCTTCTTGTTTAAAAAAAGATTTAGATTTGTTTTGTGATATTTTCGTTTTTTATGTTTCTTTTTCATTGTGATCACGATTACGTTGATTTGATGCAATATCGTTGTTGAAACGTTCCGTCAATCACTTTCTTCATTTATTTATTGTAATAACCCGACTTAAGATAACCTTAGGACCGTTACTACATGCATGCTTTTAAAACTTAAGGGAAGTTTTCAACAAAACTTGAATTTGGATCCCAAGAAAATGCAGTAAATCAAGAAGTAACTAACAAGTGTTATTTATTACAAATTGAATTTTCAAATACATGAACGCTAAGGCTAATGCATAAAGATAATAATCATGGCGATAGCACATAGGAACCCTTCCTCATCATCCACCACGACAAATACTGCAGTTACTTGAAAAAAAAAATAAACATAAAAGGTTGAGTATTTTAACAAATACCTAATAAGTAACCCCACTTACGAGGTCAGACTTTCACACACACACACATTCACGCAAACAGAACATGTAGTCTTTTGAGACCTATCATTCAATGGTCGACAGTATATTGTACTTATCATGCTGGGTGAACAACTACCTTTACCCCACCATGGTGTCATCTCACTTCGGATATGAGTGTTGGGCCCTTGATTTAAATAGAGGAAGTTGATTGTAACCGATGCAAGATGACACCCATTCAGCACAGTCGAATTCTCGCCCAACACCGACCCTTTGGGTGTGGGAGGCAATTATCACCCTCCTTTAAAACATGGTTCATGAAAGGTCTCACATACGTACGACATGAAAACTTAACATTTACATCATGCATGTCATATCAAAATAAACATTGTCACATCACAATTTAGCAAACAATTCTCAAGCATGCTTACATACATAGTAGGATATCTCCTAAGCATATCAAAATTATACATGTCACATCACATATCATGGTTTGCTAATTCATACATGGCATATCCTTCTATTTACAAACTATACTACACACACGCATATAAGACATTCATTTACATACATCATTCAACGTAACCCCTTACGGGTTCGTAAGTGAAGTCACTTACCTCGAGCGAATCCAATAAGCTTCCCTAAAGAACCGGTAAAAGCACACTTGGTCAACCTACGGTCAAACATGAACTTTACTTAGAAATTTATCGTAAAAATACTTTTTAACGCATTTCGAGGCTACATATAGGGACAATATACTAAGGGGAGTTTACTGTTTAGGACAATCGTCACCACGCACCACCAATTTTTGGGTCACGCGTCCTCAGACTTGAAACTTCATGTCACTACGGTTCCAATGCCACCAACCATGCGCCGCCCAAAGTTGGCGCGTATGGCTCACACTTCGCCTGCGTGCACCAACTTCTTCCAGTTCGTGAGGGCCCACCTTTTCTCTGATTGACGTCTCATTTTCACTAATGCGTAGATCTAGTTCTTGGGGTCCTTTTCCACCTTTTGTTGCACTCAAAAATCAACTTTTTTGGCCGAAAAAGGAAAAAAAATGGGATTAATGGCCATACCAAACAAAACCCGAAAAAAATGTACAACCAATGTCCTTACCTTTTAGAACTGAGGTTCCACACTGACCTTAGCCGCCCACTACCAGAAATCAAGAAAAATTCACTTGGTTTGTGACGAAAACGGCTAGAAAAGACTCAAAAATACGAGGACATTTACTGAAACTTTTTGTTGGTGATCCCGAGCACACCAACCATATTTGGACTGGTTGTGTTCTGGAGTTAATGCTGCTAGAATAGTGTGGCCAAAAGAGAGAAAATTTGAGAAGGAGAGGGTGAAGGAATCGTGAATGGGAGAGGAGCAGAAAAGAAATGATTTTTTCCCCTTTTTTCCTTCTTTCTTTTGGAAAACTAAAAGTGAGGCGGCTAGGGCCTAACTTATCCTTATATAGGATGCACTTGGAACCCTAAACTAACTCCTTTTGGCTTAATTACAAGTTCCATTAAGCCTAATAATTATTCTTTTTTTTTCCTTTTTTCTCTTTTTACAGAAAATCCTCAAAATAAAAAATACTTAATACTCCAATAAATTGACCCAAATTATAATTCCCATAATCAATAATTCAAAAAATAAAAAATTCCAAATTACATAAGAAAAATGTCTTCATCAACACCTATACTAAAATTAAAATAATTAAACAAGGTGTTACATTTATTTTGATATTGATAGTTGTTCTAACAATTATTTTTTATTATACATCTGAATGAGTTTTTTTTTTTTTTTACTTCCATGTATAAATCTGGATGGAAATCGGTTTAGTGAGGACATGAATAGCAGAGGTTGCGAAATTGATTTACATAGTAGTGATGGGTGAGGGAGAAAAGCCAAAAATGGGGAAATGATCTTTCAAGTACACTCGTCATGTCCTATAGAGCACTCTTAACATGTTCCTTTTTTTTTCACTCTGTTTGAATGCAATAACTTCTTCTAGTGTATTAATTGGTTGTATTATTTTACGAATTTTCTTGGGGAACATCATTTTTAGCTTGTAGTGGTTGATTATAAAGTACAATGTAGAGGTCTCTTTTTATGCCTAATTTTTGTTTGCCTACTTAAAGATTTTGGAGGGGTTTTGAATTGTACTTCCCAATTGCATGCAAAATCTTACTGCAAAATTTTCTCTTTCTTCATTTTAGAGGACTTTGTTTTCAACTAGGAGTCTAGTTATCCATGATCATCCTAAGAGCTTAATCAAGCACTAAAATCAAGAACAATTCAATTCCCAAAAATTATAAAATACATAAAGATACAATATTTATGTATTTTAGTGTTAATTTTAGCCCTGCATTACATGGATGTATAGATTAGGTACTGCGAATAAATTTATTGACAAGGTCTACTATATATAATATTTATGTATTTTAGTGTTAATTTAGGTCCTTTTATCTCTATTAGCAATTATCTGACATTAATGTATGTTGACATATACACTAAATTCAAGCTAGACAGACATTTTTTGAAAATGATTTTTAAGCCTCATACAAATTGCTCTGAATTTAGCTGGTGAAACAAACTAAACTTTATAGGATTTGGTCATCTATACAAATTCGAACACCGTCTTTGGAATCAATTAGTTCTCATATGTCTAAATAATCACATGATTGCATTGTCTTTACTCTTTTGGTTGTTATTGCTTCACGATTCTGTTGTTCGCCCTTTGATTGAACAAGATTCTAGTTCACTATTGCAGATGATACCAGAAACACCTTTATGGGTGAAAAATCCTGATTAAGATCGAGTATGTCGTCATTTTTGCTTTTTATTGTTGAAATTTGAATACATGTGGATTCATTGTGTATGTTTAGTAACAGTTTCTTTTGTATCTTTTTTTTAAAACATTTGGTCTTGCTTCGACAAGGTTTATGAATTAGAATTGAAATTTTATACTATTTACCAAAGCCATTTAGGCAATTATTCTTTGATACTCTTTTTTTTCTCTTGCTACCCGTCTTAGGCTTTTTGAAAGACAGTGAAGAATATAGCAAAGCCTATTATTGCATAACAAATTCCAAAGTACAAAATCAACGTTGTTGAATTCGCACACTTACATTGGGCTCTTACATCCCACTTTTCAAGGTAAAATTATGACTAATTTTGCATTTCTTATACTTAATGTTGATGTCTATATATTGTAGACCTCGTGTTCTATGAAAGAAAAGTTGCAGCAAATCTTCTAAGGTTTGTATTCTTTGTACTCAAATCCTACTTCCAAACTAAGTTTTTTTCTATTTGTTTCTTTCTCAACGTAAAGAGAAAGGAAGTAAAGTTATATAACTCTAACATTTTTCTCAGTGATGGTCAAATCTTATTGAAAGTACCACAATTTAACTCTTCTTTTCTAGTTTAATTTTCTATTAAAGTCTACACTGGGGCTAAATAGCCAACATTCACCCCTAGAGTTTTGGTTTGTTAAGCTTTGGTCAAACGTAAGTTTTTTTATTTATTATTTTACTCCAAGCTAGTTTCAATGTCAAGCGACTTAGTAAATATATTATATTTTGGTTTTGCTTCTCGCTGATGTTCCATACATTATTTTTATATATTGTTTTATTGCTTCATTTCAAGGTCTTGAATGTTTGCTTAACTATTTTTTAGTATTCTTCACTCTCTTAGTTTTGGGGCCTCAATGGGCTCTATATTGGCTCAAAAGAATGTTGAGTGTATGGATAATTTTATCGGTTATATAACTTAAGAGTTTTGACATTTTAATTGAGAATAATTTGTAGCTTTTTGTGATATTGGTTAGTAAGTCTTGTTTAGTTATTTGATTTTCACCACAAGGTGGTTCTTTATTTTGACCATTGACCTTGATTTTGGAAGTGTCTTTAGTGCTCGACTGCATCTACCTGGTCTACGATTAATTTTGTGTTAGAATGTGGAGCTTTACGTAAGTTTACTGGAATATTATTGTTGTAAGAGAGTAGTATTTGATTCATTAGTGTTCAACGCTTGGAGATGAGACATTGTAAATTAATGAACTTGAGATTTTTTTTATGATTTGATTCTTCTTTTATTCCTCTTCCCATGAAGAATTCAAATTACGGTGCAGTTTTGCAAGTGAGTTTTTAAAACTTTCCCCACCATGTGTGTGAATCTAATCATGTTTAACAAGGAGAGTAGTTTTGTATTTTTGTCATTTTGAAGATGAGAGTAGTCTTTTAATTTGAGTATTAAAAATTGTATTGAGCACTGAAATTTCATCACTCAGTTAATTAAACTCTTTGCTTCTGTTGCTTCATAGATCTTGATCCAAAAGTTGCAGGCTAAACTTTTCATTGTTGGTTCGTATGTTGATTTTCTTGTCAATTTGTTTTGAATTCTTCCAACTTCTTTTTTACATAGGTCGAAGCTAAAGAGCAACCCAAAATATTGGAGGCTTACTCGGTGGATGTCGTGTCTTACTTTCACTTCATCATTGGAGCATTTTGTAATTCTTTTGCTTTCATTTGGAAATGGTTCGACAATGTTTATTTGAATTGTTTCTAATTTTTTAGTTGGTTTAGTGGATACCTATAGATGATTCAATTGAAGAAATCGTAATTCAGGTATGTAACAATTTTAGTGTTCCAACTTGTATTCGTTCGTGAATATATTTAGAATTTTTAACTCTAACTAGTAAGTGTTTATGTTATTTTCTATTAATGAAAGTTACAAATTGTTGAGTTAATATTTATCCAACAATGCAATAAAAATTGGATCTTTTTATGTAGGCTGGTGGAAAATAATATTGTTGGTTAGCTACGCGTTAAACCAACAATATATATATATATATGTATATATATATATATATATTTTATCAAACTATCATGGCAACTATAATGGGCACTGCCCGTCATTAAACATCAACGATTGACATTATAAATGTGTTTAATGATGGACAATAACTTACTATGTCGGACACATTTAATGTCGGCATTGCCCGACATCATAAGCATCTGACATTGTAACTTACAATGACGGACACGATTAAAATTTGTCTGTCATTATAACCCTACAATGTCAATCGTATTGATGTCAGACGCCCATCTGACATCAAAAGACTTTAATGTCAGACAATGCCGACATTAAAAGCCATTTTTGTACTAGTGTTAAGGGGGAGTTCAATTGCTTAAGCAAATTGACAAGTCTTTTTTAAATAAAGAACTTCAAATTTCATTCATAAAATATAAATGAGTTTGGCTTTTTAAAAGCCTAGGAATTTCTAAAATAGCAAGAGGAAAATAAAATCTAACTATTTTCCTATTCTAAGAAAGCAATAAAATATTTTCTAAACAAATAAGGAAAAAATCCCATAATAATTAGGGATAATAATAAATACTTTCCTAAACTATAAAATCCCAAGGCTTATTTAATTTTGAAATAATATCCAAGCCCAAATTATTTCCAAAATTTGTAAGAGGAAATTAAAAAGAAAAGCATTCCATATTTGTTGTGAGTGGCGTATGGGCGGTGGCAAAAAGCAGCAAACACGCATGGTGAGGTGCTGTGAGAGGTTTCTTGGGCCATGGGAGAGGCCTTTTGGGGTGTAGGGATGCGCATGTGCTTAGGCGGCTGGGACTAGTGGCACACATGTCCTGGTTTGTTGTTGTGAGGTTAGTGTGGGGCATGGGTGCATGCATAGGCGTGCAGGCGTGGTGCGCAGTAGTGATGTGTGTGCTGGCTGCAAGCATTAAGGCGCTAGATTCGGCACCTAGGCACCATTGAGAGTTTTTCTTAGACAAAAATATGTCTAAATTTCTCCTTATTTAAACTTTCTTGCCCATGAATGCCTCTTGATCTTTACTAAATCTTCCTTTTTCACCCTTGGCTTGGCTCAATGGACTTTAGGGATATCATGATCGTATCAGTGAGGCGTGCCTTCCCCCCACGAATTGGCATCGAGACTCTACTTCATAGTGTCTCGACGCTACGTCAAGCCTTGTTCTTGTGAAAAGGATTGGGGAAGCGTCAAGACCCTATCCCTAGTGTCTCGATACTGCTAGCAAGCTGATAAATAAGCAGAATTTCATTTAGGGCTTCGGGGAGTTGATTTTAGATTCATTTTAGGGCAAACTTCGAGGAATAGTGAGCTTTTGGCCTGGACTTTTGTGTTGGAGGTCAAGGGATCTTACTCAACTGTTCAGGGTGAAAACCAAGAGCACGGGGAACGGTTCGACAGCGAAGGCGATGTTGAAACGACCCAGTAGTTTCTCGCTTCCTCTTCATTCCTTTACGTACTATTTTATTCCTTTGAACTGTTGTATTTTGAAGATAACGAGTTGCTAGTACTCTTGTAATCTTAGAATATTAGACACTTTTTAAGCTTGTTTTGATATGTTGAATGCTTTGTGGTTGAATTTAATTGTTGAATCTTCTTAGTGTTTTGATATATAAATGTTCTTGCATGAGAATGTTGGAATTGACTTGTCTTTACTGTTTTGCTTGAAAAAGAAGGCTGTAAATAAAACTTAAATGCTAGGCAATTAAAATGCATGCATGAAAATGATAGGTTTAATTAGTTAATAAATGCAAGGAATTGAGTTATTAATTGATTGTGAGGTTAGGTGAACTTGAGAGAGTGATTCTAGAGTTATTAATTTACTAAGCCTAGGATTCTAGCAATTAAACGAGATCTAGACGCGTTCGATTAGTCAATTTGGCCTAAAAAGAAGCCAACACCCTAGGATTCCCCTTTCCTCGAGTTTTCACATAAATTGTAAAAAAAAATTGTAAATCTAGCAATGATTTTATTGAATTTGAAAATAAGCAAGGAAAAAAAATATAAAATTTGATCTCTGTTTTTGTTTTTCCAATTTTATCCTCATCAGCAGTATATCTGATATACTTTTGGTATATCAGTCAATTGATGTACTTTATATTTGATATATTAGTCAAGTGATATCCTTTATATTTGGTGTATCAGTCAACTGATATATACTCTATATTCAATATACCATTTGACTAATATACTTAATACAAAGTATAGCAGTTATACAGTTGATATACCAAAGTTATCAATAAACAAGTGCTCGTGCATTTATTATTATTTGTAGACTTAATTTGAATTTTTATTCATTTGTTTCCGAGTATTGTTTTTCTAGCACATTATTACTAACTTAATTATAATTGTTCAACTCGTCATGTTGATGACCATTGTGAATGAATATTGATAAACTATTGATACACCAATGTTACTCTTGAAATTGAATTTTTAACGGATATTTGTAATACACTTGAAAAATGCATTTTTAAGAAGTACTGGTATACTAATGATACAACAATGTTATTCTTAAAAGTGAATTTTTAATTAATGTCAATATACTACTAATACATCAATATTATACTTCAAATTTTATTTAGAATGAATAATGTTGTTATACTTCCAATACACGAATGATATACTTGAAATTTGTTTTTCATAAGTCATATTCTATTGATACACTAATATTATACTATTTTTTGAAATAAGGAGGTCTTCGACCGTCATAAGACTGTTGGCGTGGGAAATGTTTTCGGCTTATTGATGGTGATGTATTGCAGCATCCAGTGAATGCGGCTATGATCACCTCGTCTGAATAGTCGCTCACATGCAGCGCTTTTCGCAGGAACCGGGTGACAAATTGTCGTAGTATTTCACCCTCGCTCTGGTATTGGGCCATCAAATGACTAGAGGGGAGCCGGTTCTCGCTACTCCCCAGGAATTGATCTACAAAAAGTTCAGTCAATTCTTGAAAGGTGGATATTACCCTGAGTTTCAACTTGCAGTACTAGGCTCGCGCCACTATTGTTAGAGTGACAGAGAAAGCACGACATCTGATAGCATTTGGTACCTGGTGTAATTCCATTTTTGACCGATAAGTGTCGACGTGTTCGACGGGGTCGTTCGTTCCATCATAAGGTTTCATGGTTGGATCCTTGAATTTCTCTGGAATTTCAGCGCTCATTACCTGGACAATGAAGGGCTCTAACCCCGACTTTAGGATATGCTTTGCGGCGGTCATTCCCGGAGCTTTCTCAGCTGTGGGCGCCTTCTTTTGTCAAGTCCCCACAAACAGCGCCAAATGTTGAAGCACGAGAAGTTCTTCCTGGCGATGTGGATTGAGTAACGGATGACCTCGGATATGAAAGAAGAGGACGAGGTGAGGTGGGGTGGCGGGAAGCTCAAGTCAGTAAGCCAGAAGAAATGAGTAAGGATTGCTTTTAGATCTCGTTGCGTACCTTTTGATATAGCTCTGTCTGTTATTTATACTTGAGTTGGGAGGAGTCATTTGCGATGTAGTCTCCCCCGATCAGCCATGATTTCTGGCTGATTACAAAGGAAGAGTGGAGTGATTTTCTCTATTCGCGTCCAACCTGGATCAATTTCACGATTCACTCCGCATTTCAGGCTCGTCCCACTTTGGCCAAACCCAGGCGTCCCATTTCACCTCGACTAGGACCGAGGAGCAACTGTACACGTGGAGATACCAGAATCACCTGCATACTCAAGCGATCTATCCCCCATCTATACTATAAAAAATTATAAACATCACGTAAACTTATAAAAATAGTTTGATTTTTTGTGTTTTTTGTTTTTTCTGAAACTTTAAAACAAACTTATTTAATTTATAAAATACTACTTAAACCACATATATCCCTTGTGAAGGATTCAGACCCATTACCACAAGGTCATTGACTCATTATTGAAGTCACAAGTGCATAGGTGTCTAAAATGTATAATACAATAAACTCTTGATGATAAAAAAAAAATGACATACTACGAATATGTCGGCGATATCGACGATGATACGGGGATAAAAAAGACTTTACCTCCTCATATTATTGTCGATATCTCTATATATCTAATATATTGTTGATATATTGATCAATTTAGCTAATATTTTCATCTTTGTGTACGCTATCAATCCAACTTTTGATTTTCCTTCTTTTTTTTCTTCTCCAGTTCTTCAGATTAGAGATCCTCACACAATCGCTTACAACAAAAAGCTGGGTGAATAATTCAACCACATTGATCCAATCAAGTTACATTGATATTTTTATAAGTTCATCAAAACTTTACCAATTCTTATTCTTTAAGTTTTCTTTCAAGTATAAATAAATAATATAGAAATGCAAAAAAGGAGTGGTTGTTAAAATTCATTTTGCATTATATCCCTTGAATCTTTTAACAGAAAACTACACTAAGATGCTTTTATTTATTTTTATTTTTTTTACTTTTTTGAGTACAGATGCTTTTAATTACTAAATGCCATCTTAACTATGTATGATTAATATATTAAGCAAAATGAAATTACTATTGTGTGAGACTATAATTATTTTCCATTTAATCTATGGATTATTTGAGGCAATTCTCAACTTTATTATTATTATTTTTATTTTTATTTTTTTTTGAGTTCAACACGAGTGGAGTGGGGGATTTGAACCAATTACCTCTTGGTCAAAGAAAAATACTATTAACCAATTGAGCTATGCTCAGTTTGTCCTTTCTCAACTTTATTTAATTAAGCATGATTTTGAAAAATAACTTCTCCACGATTTAAGTAATCAATGGCTATGGTTATATCATATCTTTTTTCTTAGTAATATCACATATGGGCCAATTATGTCTTCCATACTTTAATCATAAAAACAAATATGTTAAAACCTGTTTGGGTGTTCAAAAAATCCAATGATGCAGAGAATTTGATCACCACCCAAATCGTAAATATTAGGTTCGGTTCGATTCTTAAAATTAAATTTTTATAAGTAGAAATGGTTCATGAGTTGTTCTACCAAAACTTATTTGGACTCAACCCAACTGACTGAAACTTATTGCTAAATTTATAATAAATATAAAAGATAATGTATTTGCAATTTTTTCAAAAAGAAAATATTATAATTATAATTTTTTTAATACATATTTTTAACATTTCAATATTCGTACTTTTTTTTTCTTTTGCCAAACTGATAAGAACTCAATTGGTTAATACATATTTCTCTGACGAAAAGGTGGTAGATTTGAATCTATACTCTCACATGATGTTGAACTATAAAAAAAAAAAAAAAAAATCCTCCTATATATAGAACTCAAAAAACCTCATCAATTAATTAAGAAGATCAATCATCAAAAGAGATAAAATCTAGTTCCCTTTCCTATCAAAAAATTGATACAAATGATTAATGGAGAATGAGGGTAATAAGGAGAGGAATGTTATGATCTTATCCAATTAATCAATTATATTAGATAATTGGTAAAGATTGGGTGAGATAGCCAAAATCCTTTGATAGGCTTGTCACATGTTGTAATGATGGGCACATGAAATAACATAAATATTACAAACTCTGTCAATATTTCATTAAAAAAAACCATAGCAATGATTGTTAATCATTTGATAATTGATTGTCCAAAGTACTGTTACCTGATTCCCAAATGCTTCTTTATTGTAACTTTATTGGATTTTGCGATCATAATTGACCCAAAATATCAACTAAAATAATTTTAGTTTTAAGATTAGGTAGTATTTTAGGTGAAAAGATTTACAATAAGTTTGGAACGTCAAGATTTGAGAAGATTTCAAATCTTAAAGGAATTGAAATCATTTCTTCCATTTAGAAGCCAAAAATAATGTAATTGATTTTAAATCTAACTTGATCTGAAATCTCATTTTTTCTCAAAAACTTTATAATTCCAAAGAGGTCAGATTTGACATGATTTCAATTCCTTTAAGATTTCAAATCTTAAAGGAATTGAAATCATTTCTTCCATTTAGAAGCCAAAAAAAGTAATTGATTTTAAATCTAACTTGATTTGAAATTCCATGTTTTCTCAAAAACTTTGTCATTCCAAAGAGGTCAGATTTCACGTGATTTTAAGTTTAAATATTTATGATTCCAATTTTACACCGAAAAAAGATATGTCTATTTTTTTTCTTCCATATTTATGTGTTAAGATGTGGAGTCCAATTCATCAATCGAGTTTTGATCATGGAGAATCGTCGTACAAAAATCGAGGAAGACAGATCAGGGAAGATTTGAGAAGCTGAAACTTATCTAAAGGGGACAGTTGAGAAAAGTACAGTCAAAACTAAAGAATGAAATCTATAAAATCACTTTTTCCTTGTGGGATTTGGTTTGCAACATTTTCTTTTTCCTATTAAGTTTTGGTGTGAGCCTCTATAAATACACAAACAACTACAGAAATCTATACACACAAAAATACGGATAGAAATCTAAAAATCCAGAGATGTATAGATTTAGAGTGAGTGATTTTTGTGAGAGAGAAGTGCATGGACCGTTTTAAAATAGACCCAAAATTTAGTGTTATGTTGTATTAGTTTTGCTAATTAAGAACACTAATAGTGAGATTGTACAATGAGGTTAATTGAGTATTTCTCCATTGTAATCTTTAGCTGTTTTAGTGGAACCTGTTGGTGCAAGAATTGGATGTAGCATTTTATTTTTAGGGTGAACCAGTATAAATCTCGGTGTCAAGTTTCTCTTTCCTCGAATCTCTTTAATTTTAGTATTATTAATCTTGTGATTTGATCTATGGGTTGTGTCCTTGGGAATTCAAAATAAACCTTAGGCTATTAAGTTTGGGTCTAGTTTGTTACTCGCTTTCGTAAATTGTTTAGATTTATTTTCCAACAACTGGTATCAGAGCTTCTAGGTTCAAGAGCAATGGGACGAAGATTTGCATCAGTTCATGAGTTTAATGGACAAGATTTTAGTTATTGAAAGATGTAGATTCAGGCCTCTCTAACTTACAATAAAGTTCATAAAGCTTTGAAAAAGAGATATGAGAGAATGGATGATGAAGAACGAAAAAATTTAAATGTACAAACGGTGGTCATTATCAAATTGGTATTGTCAAAGGAAGTTGCAAGTCTGGTGGCAAATGAGACAGTTGCAAAAGACTTGATGAAGGCTTTCACAAACAGATATGAAAAACCATCCGCCAACAATAAATATTATCTCGTTAGGCGATATTGCACCTATGGAATGGATGAGGGCAGTTCAGTCAATGCTCACATAAGTGAGATGACAAATCTAAGAAATCAGTTAGAGTCTGCTAATTTTACTTTTTCTGATGAGGTTAATGTCATTCTGCTTTTAATTCTTGCCTGATGTTGAAAAAACTTTGAAGACTGCAATGTCTAAGTCATTAGGAAGTGGTAGTCTTAAGTTTTCTGAGATTTGTGATGCAACAGTTACTGAAAAACTTTGTAGAAAGGGTAGTAGTTCTAGTAAAGAGTCTACATCTAGGTTAGCACTAGTTGTTAGTAAAGGTAAGGAAAAGGTTGTGGAGGAGCAGCGTAGCAATAACAGAGGTAGTAGTAGTAGAAAAGATTGGTTAAAAAACGTAGAGTATTATTATTGCCATAAGAAGGGTCACGGAAAATCCAAGTGCAAACAAATGAGTGATGACCTGTTCAAGTTACAGGAAAATGTGGTAGAACATGATGCCTTGGTTTGTGTTAAGAGTAAGATAAAATTTGAATACTTCTCATCAAGGTGAATTGTTGATAGTGCACCTTCAATACATATAGCTTCAAATAGAAGATTGTTCAACTCCTTTACTCAAGGTGATTATGGCTCAGTAAGGATGGAGAATAGTAAGGTTTCTTTATCGAGAGGGATCAGAGATATTAGGCTAAAGACAAATATTGGAAGCTTACTGGAGCAACAAGGTGTTAGGTATGTTGCTAGCATCAAATTGAATCTTATCTCAGTGGATAAGTTAAATAATGATGGTTATAGAAGTGAGCTTAACGATGGTTCGTGGAGACTCACTAGAGGGTTAGATTTGGTAGCAATAGACCACAGACAATTCACACTATACACAGTTGATTTCAGAGTTGCCAGAAGACCAGAGAAAACAATAGATGTAAGTTAAAGCTGTAAATGGTTTGCGGAGAGGCAAAATTGCACCAGCAGTAATGACAACAAAGATTGATCGAAGAGATCAATGTTCATCGAAAGAGCAATTGAGCAAACTGAATGAGGAATTCAGTTTGGAGGGTTATCAGAATACCTCAATTGGCAAACGACGTGATTCGATGAAACCTTCACGGCGATTTGTTGCATTAGTGGAGACTCAGAGTGATACTGGAGTCAAGCTAGCTTTAATGACAGAATGAAACAATTTGTGAAGTGCATCTTCTCTAACATGTGGTTGAAGAGGAAGAAGTTGCCTAGCACCACTTAATTTGAATGGGAGTACGTTGTTGTTTCTCTTTTCGTCTGGGACACAAGCTCATGTAGATGACCCATGCCTCTGGGTCAATCACAGATGTGGAATAGATTTATTTTTTTGACATTTTTTTTCAGTGCAAGTTTCTTGATTATCTTGTAGGTAGTTAGAACCAGTTATTTTGTTAAAGTAAAATTGGAGTGGAAGTTCTTTGATGAATAGTCTCCAAGTGGGAGATTCTTAACATGTAGAGTTCAATTCATCAATCAAGTTTTGATCGTGGAGAATCGTCGTACAAAGATCGAGAAAGAAAGATCGAGAAGATTTGAGAAGCTGAAATTTCTTGCTATCCAGAATGGACTGTTGAGAAAAGTGTAGACAAAACTAAAGAAGAAAATCTATAAAAATCACTTTTTCCTTCTAGGATTTGGTTTGCAACATTTTCCTTTTCCTATTAAGTTTTGGTGTGAGCTCTATAAATACACCTATAACTCCAAAGATCTATACACACAAAAACATAGATCGAAATCTAGAAATCTAGAGATGTGTAGAGTTAGAGTGAGTGATTTTTGTGAGAGAGAGGTGTGTGGACCCTTTATGAATAAACCTGAAATTTAGTGCTCTTTTGTTTTGCTAACCAAGAGCACTAAGAGCAAGATTGTACAACGAGATTAATTGAGCGTTTCTCCATTATAATATTCAGCTGTTTTAGTGGAACCTGCCACTGTAGGAACTAGACGTAGTTCTTTTATTGTTGGGGTGAACTAGTATAAATCTTGGTGTCAAGTGTTTCTTTCCCTAAATCTATTTATTTTTAGTATTATTAATATTGTGATCTGATTTGTGGGTTGTGTGCTTGGAAATTCAAAATAAACCTTACGCTATTAAGTTTGAGTTTAGTTTGTTACTAGTTTCCATAAATTGTTTTGATTTATTTTGATTTATTTCCCTACATTACGCTCTTCACAAACAACTTTTTTATGCTCTTCACTCACTTTCTCTTCACACACTTTCTTTACAACAAGGATTTCTTCTTCTACTACAGATCTTCAACGCCAATTCTCAACTTAGTTTCTGACCAAATCTAGATTCCAAACAGACTCTTAGTTTTATTTCGTGAATTTCAATTCATCCAATGGCCGTAGTTTAAAAGTTGGTTCAAATTTAATCAAAAATCAATGTTTGATCAGATTGGCAGCTTAATTGAATATCTAGCTATATACTAAATTGAATATGATTACCTAATTTTAAAAATCGTCGCACTAACACAATTATTAGATTGGACTTAAAAGCATGGACTGACTTTTTAAGTTTTTAAGACTACTTTGTGAATAGGTTAGCGAAATAATAGTAGCTAGTAGTACAAGAGAAAATATGCTCTTATTTCGAAGTAAATTTTCCATTGAAAAAGTGTTTTTTTTATTAGAGTTCATCTTTTTTTAGAGTTCAACCACTCAAATTCGTAAGACAAAAAGATATTTTTTTAAAAAAATTACCTCTTGAGAAATTATGACAAATATATATATATATAATTAATGATTATAATGCTTATAATAGGAACACAAAAGGTATTGAAACAATTTTTAAAAAGAAGGGTTGGAGAGAATTTAGTGCCATCATATCACTTGCTTATGAGATTTGTGACATAGAAATGATGAGAAGTCTAAAATATAGTATAAATTATTATAATTAATAAATTTTGGTTCAAGTTTGAAAAAAGTGAGAGTTTAGAAGGGTTGATAAAACTTAAAAGAAGACATTTTATTGGAACTGATTTCTTTTTTTTCATTTCCTCTCCAAGTGCATTAATAGCAAGCAAAGACTGGAATACAAAATTAAGAGTAAGAAAAAAATCATTGAGAGACATTTTAGCAAAACATATTCACATTGCTTTTCTCACATTCTAGTTTTTTCATGATAATGATTAGAAAATATTAGAGTTAAATGTTTAGTTAGCTAATTGCATATTAGTTAACCTTTCTGGTACAGTCAGTTGACTTTATCCTTTGTATTTCACGTGTCTATTTATACTCTTTGGAATTAATGAATCCAATAAGGCAAGATTTTAATTTACTCTCACTCTGAATGTGGTATCAAAAGTGACTTCCATTTATTTGATTTGAGGGTTTTCTTCTTGGGCCTTCTTTTCCGCAAATTTTTTTTGCGATCTTTGGTCTTCTGCGAGTACCTTGCATTCTCACTACATTTACTCATGGCAACTGATGATTTGGCCAATCCGACTGCTAGTCCGTCTTCGGCAATGAATCAATCTGCTCTTGAGAACTATGTAAACTCCTATTACCTACACCATTCCAATAATACGAGTCTCACGCTCTTGTCTAATCCACTTATTGATGATAACTACATTTCTTGAAGCCACTCCATGATTATCGCGCTCACCATCAAGAACAGGATCGATTTTATTGATGGATCCATTCCTCAACCTATTGGTGAACTCCTTCACTGATGGACCATATGAAACAATGTTGTGATAGCTTGGATCCTAAATTCTTTATCGAAGACGATCTCTGCCAGTGTAATTTTATTAGATTCTGCAAGAGAGATTTGGCTGGATATCCAAGAATGATATCAACGCCAAAATCGTCCCTGGATTTTCCAACTTCGTTGTGAATTATCCACCCTTATTCAAGATTAGCAGCCATTGAGTGTCTATTTCACTCGTTTGTAGACATTGTGGAATGAGCTCACCACATACCGCCCGTCGTGTTCATGTGGTCGTTACGTTGTTCTTGCAGAGGGATAAAGGTTCTGATTGATTATTTTCAAACAGATTATGTTATGTGTTTTTTGATAGGACTGAATGAGTCCTATAGCTAGATACGAGCCCAATTGCTCCTTATGGAGCTAGAACCTATAATATAGGGCTTCACCCTCGTTGCTCAAGAAGTAGAGTAGCGTGTCATTCCAACTCATACTCCTTCATCGCTTAGTAATGCAACTACCCTTCTTGCACGTAATGTTCAGACGTCTTCTCCGTCGTCTCGATCACAGTTTCTCTCAAGCCAAGAAGGTTGTGGCATTCAGGGGCACATCAAGGATCGCTGCTACAAGCTTTATGGGTATTCCCCTAGGTTTCATTCTGGACAAAAGCCCACACCTCCGACTTAAGGAGATCTTTCCATTTCACACTATTACTCTAAATAATGACCTTATTGATCACTTTGATAATGTGGTCTTGCTAAGGTCATTTGATTTCTCAGGTCATTGACAATCTATTCACCTTGACAGTAGCCCACTAGCAACTTTAGATGGCTCTCTTGCTGCCACCATCAATGATGTTCCTAACCCTTCAACGATTAATGTTCTAGTAGTCTTCCTACAGATGTCTTTTTGTGAACAGTTGATGTTACATATTTGTCTCATATTGACAACTCTTCCATGTATCAACTTATTATGCGCAGGTCTACAAGATAGGCCAATTGTCTCAATTTTCTCAAAGATTATCATTGTAGTCTCATTAATTCAGATCTTCTTCCTATTACTGGTTCTAAATACTCTTTGCAGCATTACTTGTCCTATGACAAGTTGTTTCCTACTTTTTGCCATTCAGTCCTTCAAATTTCTCTTTCTTATGAACCACAGTTCTATCATCAGGCAGTTTCCTTTCAGCACTAGCGTGAAGCAATGGCAGAGGAGTTAAGGGCCATGGAGGCAAATAAGACATGGTCAGTTGTCTCTCTTCCAAATGGTCATCACTCGATTGGCTGCAAGTGGGTTTATAAGATCAAACATAAATTCGATGGCTCCATTGAAAGGTATAAATCGAGGTTAGTAGCTAAGGTCTATAAACAGCAAGAGGGCTTAGATTATGTCAAGACTTTTTCTCCGGTTGCCAAGTTAGTAAATGTGAAAGTTCTTCTTACCATTGCTGCTTCTATGAATTGGTCCTTAGTCCAACTTGACATAAATAACTGTTGAGAGAAGTGGAGTCAAAATTGGAGAAGGAAATCTAATCACATTTTCCTTTTAGAACATGGTTTGCAACATTTTCCTTTTCCTATTAGGTTTAGGTGTGAGCCTCTATAAACACACCTATAACTCTAGAGATCTAACATACACAGTTCACACAGAAAAATAGAGAGATACGGAAAGACCCAGAGAGATCCATAGATATTGAAATCTAAAGTGAGTGATTTTGTGAGTTTGTGACGGTGTGATTCTTGTACTTCATTCTATAAGAAGATTGAGTGTTCGAGTGATTCGTGAGACTTTTTCCTTGAGAGAAAATTGTGAGAAATCCCTTGAGCGTGGTTGTATTCTTTGTACTTCTCCTTAAAGGATTTAGTGAAACCTGCAACGATAGCAGAGAACTGGACGTAGCCCACATTGGGTGAGCCAGTATAAATCTTTCTTTCTCTTCCTTGTTATTATACTGATTGTATGTGATTGTTCCTTGTTTAGGTTGATAGATTAGTTTATTTATCAATTCTTAGGCAACTTGTTTCAATTGGTTATTTGATTCTGCATAATTGAAACTTGTATCTATTGGACAATTGGGATTTAGATGTATTCTTGAACTGCAATAGGATTTGAGTTTGGAATATATTTGAATAATTCCCCTAACAAGTGGTATCAGAGCTCGGTTAATTAGGAACAATGTCAGGAGGCGAAGAAAAACTAGTGGCCTTTAATGGTTCGACTTCGGTTCGTAGTAACTTCAAATTTTGGATTATTTACATTCCAAAGATTTGGACATGCCTCTAGATGGAAAGCCAAAAGATATGAGAGAATTAAAATGGAAGAAGTTGAACAGGAAAGTTTTGGGGACTATTCGACTAACTTTGAGTAAGAATATTCAGAGCAGTGGAAACCACTACTGCAGGCCTGATGACGGCTTTGTCCAACATGTACGAGAAGCCCTCGGCAAATAACAAAGTGTACTTAGCAACGAAGTTCTTCAATATGAAGATGTCGGAAGGAGCGTCAGTTACTGCTCACTTGA
>JAOANK020847530.1:0-10345 GCA_026257165.2 Telfairia occidentalis | reverse complement strand
CAATCACATGACAAGTGACAAAGAGTTGTTCAAGGACCTTGACAAGTCATTCAAGTCAAGGGTGAAGATAGGGAATGTGAGTATCTAAAAGTAAAGGGGAATAGCACAGTGTCGACAGAGAGCTGTGCTGGAACTAAGTTGATTACTGAAGTGTTGTTTGTTCCTGAGATTGATCAAAACCTGTTAAGTGTTGGTCAACTAGAAGAGAAGGGATTTAAAGTGTTGTTTGAAGACGGGAAGTGCCTCATTTCTGATTCCAGTGGGAATGAGTTGTTCAAAATAAAGATGAAGCACAAGCGCTTCTCATTGGATCCAATTGAGAAGGAAGAGATAGTTTTCAAGTGTCAAGTGAATGACATTGAGCTATGGCACAAGCAATTAAGGCAGTTTCAAAAGGAGGGGTTGCAATCTTTGCAGAAAAATGAGATGGCAGTAGGAATATCAGTTTTGGAGGAGCTGAAAACAAACTACAGAGCTTGTTTAACAGGGAAGCAAACAAGACTGTCATTCAAGAAGTCAATCTGGAAAGCAACTAAGAAGCTACAGCTCATCCACACTGACTTGTGTGGACTTCAACCAACTTTCTCACTGAATGGTAGCAAGTGTATTCTGGAGATGACAAGATGTTTGTTGCATAAGAAGAATTTACCAAAAGAGTTTTGGGCTGAAACAATAAACACATCAGTCTTTCTATTGAATAACTACCTACAAGAGTATTGGAGAAGAAGACACCTTATGAAGCTTGGTTTGATACTAAACCAAAACTAACAAATTTGAAGGTGTTTGGTTGTTTGTGTTTTTTCCATATTCCACAGGTTAAGAGAGACAAGTTGAGTAAGAAGGTAAAACCAGAAATCTTAGTAAGCTATAGCATGGTGTCTAAAGCCTACAAGATCTATCAACCCCACGCAAAGAAGATGTTAATTAGTATGGTGTTCAAATGGGTTTGCAAAACCAGATTGAATCCAGTTTTCATGGGAGGACTAACCATTTTAAGATCAAGTATTTTTGTTCTAAGAGAGATGTAGAAGGAAGGAGAAGCGCAATTGGTCCATTGCAGTTCAAAGGAGCAACTATCAGATATCTTCACTAAATTCTTTAGGGTGGGTCGTTTGCAAGCTCTTAAGAGCAAGTTGGGTGTTTGTAGCATTTGAGTCAAGAGGAGAATGTTAGTAAACTCAAAGGTACAACTACTTTGAATGTTAGTTTTGAGTTGGTCTAGTCCACGTCCTATTTGTTAGGAAGTTGTTGATGTTATTTTTATTTGTAGTCAAGTCTTTAAGTTGTTAATTTTGTGGAGATAGTTGAGTCTATTTTTGGCATTTGAGTTTGTATAAATAGAAGAGCTATTGAATGAAAATTCACACTTCCACAATTCTTCTCTTTTCTCTAAAAGAACAACAATGACTAATGAACATTTAATCTAATGTCGTGTGCCCTCGACAAAAAGAATGGGGGAAGTCAAAACCACATTTTTTTTGCATTGCCAATGTGTCTGCAAGTTTTTGGAATGGCATTTTGCAAAGTTTCAACCTAGCTTGGACTTTACAAAGTGAAGAAAAGGAGATTATCAAATAGATGTTGGGTGGTCATAAACTAAGGAAGAAGACCAAGCACTTAGGGGTGGATGTAGTTATAGCACCTCTTTTCGGTTCATGGAGAGAATGAAAAAAGAGTTAAAATTGTAACATTTAAATTCTACGGTCCAATTTAATGAAATTGAATCTTTCGAAGAAATTGATACAACTTGACAAATTTACGAGTCAAATTAATTTTTATTTCTAATTTTTTTATTTGTGCACTGTTTCTAGCTTTCACATATTCTTTATCTAACTATCTCCTTCAGCTTACCTTTCTCTCTATCTTTTTCTCACTAGACTTTATCTCCATCACTAACATTATTTCTCTCCCACTAATTATCTCCCTAAAGCTTATCTTCCCTCTAACTTTCATCTCTATAAGAATTTGTTTTCCGTCTCTCAACATCACTCTCAAAATTTTCTTTCTAAAATTCTATAAACTTTCTTCCTCGCTCTATCTTATAAACTTTTCTCTCAAATTATTATTTTTTCCCTAACTTTTATCTCCCTAAAATTTCTCACACTTTTAAGTAATCTTTATTTCACTAACATGTTTTCTTCTTTTCTAACTTTTCTCTCTAAAATTTCTCACAATATTGCTTTTTCTCTCTCAAATTTATCTTTCTCCCTAACAAGTATACATCTCTCTCAAACTTTATTTTCTCTATTACTTTTCTTTCCATCCCCTAACTAATATTCTCTTGTTCTCTAATTTATCCCTCTCTAAATTTACGCTCTCTCTAACTTTTCTCTCTCAAAATCTCTTCATTGTATCTCTTTATAACTTTTATTTCACTCTATTTAATGTATTTGTCTCTCGTAACATATCTTTTTTAACTTTTTCTCTTTTTCTCTCTTAACATTTTAAAAACCAAACAGAAAATTAAAAAACAATTGTCAAACATATCTTGTTACCAAACAGGTATATTTTTTGTTTTTAAGAAGCCGAAAAAAAAATCTAAATATTTATTCGACGGACCTAAATCTATTACACACAACTCTAAAAATCACACATATACTTGATAAGAGGAGTGGGAGAATAAGATGAAGAGAATTATTTCCAAATAATAATAATAATAACAATCACAAAAAGCGTTGCAGACAGAATCTATTCTCATCCCCACACGAGAGGTTAAAAAAAATTCGAAGTTGGCCCCGCACTACTATAAAGTCCATCTTAAAAAATTTAATGATGTTACGTAATTGTACAGCGAAACTTCTGCGAAATTTCCCTTTTCAAATGTTATTGAATGCTTGTCAAAATAAGTGGGTTCTCGCAACTACTATCCTGCAATCACTTGACTTTCTATATCCCCTCCCCTTATCCTCAATCCTAATATTGATCACTCCCAACTGTTACATCGGTTGCCCAAAAAAAAAAAAAAAAAAAAACACATGAAGACTATTGATTTCTTGCATTTACCTTTAAAAAAAAATTATAAATAATTTTTATTTATAATATCGTTAGACTCCACATTATTTTTCAATAACTAACCATAAATGAAAGTAATATAAATAATAGTTCATACTTTTACTCCCTTGGGACTAAAAATTTTCCCATGGTTGACAATTCAAAAGTATTATAATTTTCTCCCTTTCCTTAACTATTCTATAACTTATTTCTAAAACTATTTTAAAAATTTTAACCGAATTTCAATTGGAAAAGCCATAGATAGGATGAATAAATAATCTTAATTTTCAAAAATGAAAACGTCAGAGCATGGTTGATTCTCTTAGCAAATAAAAACAGACTGAAGAAAGGTCCTCCGTCTAAAATAGTTCCGGCCGGCGTAAAACTCTTTAAAGTAGCATCTTTTTCTGCCTTATTACTATATTCTAAAATTAAACTTATAAAAATGGAACAAAAAATCTCACTAAATACAGCTTTTTAAAAGGTTTTATTTAATAAAAACACCCCCATTACATAAAGTATTATTCTATTAAACGATGGCTTTCTAAGAAAATGGTGGTTTTTTATATTTAAATATATTATATGAGAATGAATGACTTTGTCTGAGATGCTTTAATTAACACAATGTACCATCATCTTATAGGCTGGAAATGTGACAGGTTGGTCAACCACACAATTACAGCCACATGATCTACATAACCGTCCTATTGAACAGAGCCACTTGAGAGTTGAATATTTATTTTAAAAAAATATATATTAAATTTATATAAAGTAGGTCCACTATAAATTATTTTAAAAAAGAATAACTTTAATATTAAATATGACTACCGAACGGGGAATTCCTCACCCTGGACCGCCCGTCCCACTTCCCAGCACTACCCAAATTTGAGAATAGGACTCGGTAATACCTTTCATAAAAGATATCCATGGAGAAATCTCCTTTCACATATTTTTTTAATTATTTTTCATAAAAACTAATTACATACCAAATTACATATTTTAATGAAAATATTTGTATTTATATAATTCACTAGTTTAAATAATTAATTTTAAAATATATATTTAAAATTGTTTATACATGATTTAAAATTTTAGGGGTAAAAAAGAGACTATATTAAAAAATTATTTACCACATGCAGAATGTAGCTGTCATCCCTATAACTATAGATATATGATTAAAAAAATTTAATTCTCACTCATAAGTTATATTGCCAGCTTTTAGGCTTAGTTTGAGATTATTGTAAGTTTTAAAATAGTTATTGGTAATTGGGTTCTTCGAAAAAATTAGTCATAATATATATAAAGTTGTTTGATAAATTTCAATTTTAAATTAAAAAAATAAAGCAAATTACGGTGTTTGCTAAATTAGTATTAAATTGCTAGGATTTCAATTGTTTTTATATTTATATTTAATATGTAAATTTGTTAAAATATAGGGACACCAGCAAATTTAGTAAAAAAATATATATAGATTATTGCAAATCTAGCGACCAATTTTTTTGTTTTACAAATATAGCAAAAAAAAAAATCAAAACCTAGCTCAAACTAAAATGCATAAAAGTCCATAATACCTTTAAAAGGACAACTTTTTTATAAGGCATGTAGTCGGTGATATAATACCACTAATACATATACTACAAAGTATATCGATGATATATTATTTATTTGATATATATAATAAGAAATATATATCAATAATATTAGTGACATACTACTAATATATTTGATATTGTCGATATATTATTTTCTTGACACTTGTAATAAGAAGTATATCAACGATATACTTAGTATTAGATATATCATTGATTTATTGCTCAAAACATGCTCTTTAATCAACTTTTTTCATTTGGTTTTCAATAATCTCTATTATGCCTGCAGTTAAAGGATTTTCATTAAACTACTTCTAAATTTTTGTTAAAAAATCAATGAAAAAAATAAATGAAAAATTAGATAAGAAAAACAAAGTGACGATTGAAAAATAGAATTTGGAATAAAAAGAAAGAGAACAAAAATATGAAAACATCGACTTAACTTATTTGATAGAGTAAATTAAATGAGTAAAATGAGTAAAAAATCTTACGTGATTTAGCATACTAGTGATATACTTCATATTAAGTATATCTTTGATTTAGTATATCATTAATATATTTCATATAGGCATATTAATGATACACGTATATTATTGATATACTTCATATTAAGTAATGTCAATGATAGACCTATATCATTGATAAATAAGAAGCGCGAAATTAAAATAACAAAAAAACAAAAATCTGATTTCGAAAAAATTTGCTATATTTGCAAACATTAAAACTGGTTGATATACATGCAAATATAGCAAAAGAATTTGCTACCTATCACAAATACCCTATAAAATAATTATTTAGAAATTTATATGATTTAATTTTAAATTATTTTGTTTATTATGATTTATTTGATAAAAGATTGGGAAAAATAAATGTTATAAAAATTGAATATCAAAAATTGAATTTTAAAAAAGCTTATTTCAAAAGCAATCGGGTAAGAGTAAATTAAAAATTGTGATTAATTTTATGTAAATTAATAAATAATAAATTTTAACAAATACTTATAAAAATGCTACCAAAATTACTTTTTGACTGCTGAAGAAGTTATCTCAATCGGACTATAAATAATTCTTTATCTAACAAATCAACCATAAGTCAAATCGTTAAAAACTTATCTTTTTTACCACAAGGTTATGAGTTCGAATTTTCGACTTGCACAAAAGTTATTGAATTATTTAAAAAAAATAAAAAATAAAAATCTTGATCTCACCTTGACCCATCTCAAACATCTGTTAGACCCAAGTTTCTTTCTTTTTTTTTTTTTTCCTTTCTCCTGAGAAGGACGCACATAAAATCTCACCATCCCTGTTTGGCATCCGCATTGACACCCCCGGTTCGCTGGAGAGATTTTATCCAACTCGGAAATTCGCAATGACCATTAATGTGAAAAACAACACAACCGCTGGTTCATTTTAAAGATTTTTCTAAAGCTATTCCTTGAAGAAACCCTATCTATGCGCCAAAAGGATCAAAGAAATCGAAAGGAAAAAGAAAAAAGAACTAAAACATTCTAAAAGCAATTCGAGTTTTCCTGAAACTAACTTGCGTCCTCGTTCACTGTTTAACCATTCTACTTTTCTAGCACTTTCTCGGTAGCCAAACAGACGAGAAAGGGATAAATAGAACTTCCGATCTCAATAGATTCAGAAGCGAGAGGATTGCGAAATCGAACCTGGATTTTGAGCTTCTTTTTCTCGGCCTCGGAGCGTTTGTCGAGATCTGCAACATTTCGGAACCGCCGCCGTCGATTCTTGACGATAGAGACGGCAGATCTCCATCTCCTCAAGGCTTCCTCGGAAGGATGTTTTGGCTCAACCTCGAAGTCCTTCAGATATCGCTCCATATTGCTGCTTACTGTGAAATCGAAACAGAAGAGGAAAATGATATGTTCTCTGTTTCTTGTTTTGTCGCCGGAAAAACGTACCCGTTAGTTGTGTCGGCCTTGTTCCGAACACATCAGAAGCAAAGTAGAGGCGGGAAAAAAAAGCGTCGACGGAAGCTTATTAGACGGAGAGGGCGTAGTGACTCCAGGCTAAGACGAGAAGGAGTGGACCAAAGGATGAATGGGAGAAAATCCCCGTTTTCAACGCGTCCGATACTCCAAGGTCGTTTTGGGAAAAGAAAACAGACGAATTCATTTTAAACTTTCATTTCAAACGGGGCCAATTAAAACGAATGACTAAAATATCAATACTGTTATTGATAACTCGAATTAATTCGTCATATGGATATTTCGAAAAAAAATTACAGATATCATGAAAATTTATAAAAATATTGTAATTTTTTTTTGTGAGACTTCGAAACAAGTTCATTTAAGTTATAAATCACTATTTTAAGCATATATATCAATAATTGAGTCAATGTAAACATCAATACAATAATAAATACTGTTGAACATGAAAAATAAATATGAACTTAAATTTTTTATTGATGAAAAATTTTATTGTACAGCTACATGATTGATATTGATAATTTAAAAGAAAAACGATGCTTTTGGAGGTATTAGACCATCATTAATATAATTGACATGATAATGACAGTACTGCTCCTAAGTCATTCTATCTTCAAATTTTCGAACATAATTAGTCGTATGTCAAGCATGGGTATTAACAAAAACTCCAATGGCACCAATAGGTGGATACCTTTCATCAAACCGTGTTCCATCTAAATGAGGATGCTCTAAAGAATGAAGATAATATAAAGGTTGAGAGGGTTCTTCTTATTCTGATTCACGTTCAGATGGATATTTAAACACAGGACCCCGTGAATAGATTGACGTATTATATTATTCACCTCCTCCACTATAGCTATAACTACTATTATAATCATTTGACTCATTACTGTAATAGTCATATTGTCATTGTCTATACTTAGTGTTCAAACTCATTTTCCCCATATTTGAAATGAGTAACTCTTTATCAAATGGAATGTTATAATGTCTTCTTGGAATAAATGGTTTACCTATTACTCCGATTCCTGGTCCACCAGCTCGATGCCCATGATCAGAGTCTTGTGTCACATGAGTCAAACATGTTTCTCAATTTGTTTGCATTGAATCATTCTTGATTATACAATGTGATTATTTGTTTCCAAAACATAAATTACATAATTTGATTAACACCCAACCAAAGATTATTAAAGGAAGTCAATAATTTGAATACATGGTAATCAACATATAAAGATCTCGCTAAATATATAAATTTATCTTGTTTTTCATTTTTATTTTTCAGTTTCAGTTTTAGTTTTACAATTTTTTAAAATAGATAATGTTGCCAAAATATAAAAATAGCTTAATGGACAAAACAAATTGTTAGCATAACATCATTAGTAATCTATGACTACAACCATTATTTTTTCACCAACTTTAAAATAGTTCAATTGGCTACAATTTAAGAGCATGATTTGCAATTTTTTTAAATATATTTTATCAATTACACATGTGAACAAAATTTAATAATTAAATTTACTTGGAGAATAAATGATACTTAATAAATTAAAAGAAACTAAATTCAAGAACTAAATATTCATAGTTAAAGTTCAAAGATAAATTAAATAATTTAGCAACATTAATGATATTTCTTTTAATCATAATTTCTTGTCTACTTCAATAATTAAAAAAACTAACTAATAAATATGAATATATGAATAAAACAATAAATACAAAACATAAACAACATTAGAAGTTAGATTGAGAACCTAAAAATATATATGGAAAAAGAAAAAAGAAAAAGAAACAATATTCAATTAGATGTTATAATAACTTAATTAAATAACTAATTATTTAATCATAATTCATTATTAAATTCAATAATAATTTAAAACATCAAAATTCAAGAACTAACGATAAATTAAAGAGTTAAAAAAAAGGTGAAAAGGAAAAAAAAGAGTGAAGAATAAAATTGTATTTGGAGAATTAGAGATATTACTTGGACAATAAAAGTTAAGTTAAAGAATTAAGGAAATTATACTAGTAGGGTGAAGTAAGAACTTTAATCATAAATATTTAGTTATTTTCTAAAAGGTAAAATTGAATATAATGCAGAAAATTATAACAAAATTTAAAGTAAATTTTTTTTGAAGAAATTAAAATAGCAGTAATTAGTTAATTTATTTAAGTAATTAAACTATTAGAGGGTTGAAGCAAGAACATAAAAGGGAAAAAAAATAGAAAGATACTTGAGAGTAAAAAGAGAAAGAAAGAGTTAGAAATAGACTTAAGAGTTGAGAGAGAAGATAGAAAATTTGAAAGTTAAAAATGGAAGTGTTGTGGTAGTGTAGTAGAGTTTAGAAAAATGGTAGAATTTATAGAAGTTCTAAGCAGAAATAATAATTTTTTAATAATATTTTTGAATTTTGAAATTTATTAGAAATGTAAGTTATGAAGTGATACATCAAATCAATTATGTTTTTTCATTTTTAAAGTCTGAAAATGTAGAAAACATGAAAGAAAATGGTGGGCAAATGGTAAAATCAAAAAATTAAAATGACATAAATGAAGAATTTTTTTTTTTGAATTGGAAATAAAAAAAAATAATTAAAAAAGTTATTGTACACATAGCCAGTTTTAGCCAACACACCAATGCCAATTTTTGAAATAAAGTTTCAAAATATCGTTGATATATTGAAACATCGGTGATCGACGATATTTTGGTACAAACGACCTTCACCCCCCCGTTTCCATATCGAAGGGGTCCGATGCCCAATATATCGGCGGAAATCGGCAAAATTTAATTCCTTGATTAAAACCCACTCCTCATATATTATTTTTCATAATTTAATCCATAAACTTTTAATTGTAAAAATTAAACCCTCAAATTTTGGTTAGTAAAAAAATTGGATCCTTTCATTAACATAGCTAAATATTTTGTTACTTTTTATTCTCTGTCTTTTTCGGGAAATTGGGATGAAGAGGACAAATTTGAGGGTATAAAAGACTTTAGGACTCTTCTAAAATTGATAGATTTTTAGGACTTTTAAGGGGTGAAATGACCTAATTGCTCCTTTTAAAATTTTTTCCCCTTTTCCCAAATTCTGAAACAGGGAGAGAGAATGGAGTGATTTAGGGTTTGTAGGAGACGAATTTTGGGTTCCAAAATACTGGAAAATCAGTAAACAATGAAAGATTTGCTATGAAAACATCGAATCATCACTTTGATTCTGTAACGGAATGTTATTACCTTAATCACAATCGCTTCTGGTTTGTTTACAGTAGAGAATGCTGCTACAACTACAAAGAGGAAATAAATGTCGATAACATTTGGGAATTAATGGACCAAATTTGGCTCCAACCTCTTTTCCTGTTTCTCTTTCGAACAGATTTACACCTCATTCTCCCTCCATTGCTTTTGAACCTGTGGGCCTCCTCCTCCTACTGCTCCTCCATGCTCCACTACACCCTCCACTTCGGCGATCGACGACCGGCAACTACAGCCCCCTCCAGCGACGACAGCCCACTCCAGCAATTGGCTACGACGACGACTTGCCAAGTGGGAACTTTTTTTGGGTAAATTAGGTCTTTTTTCTTAGTTATTTGTTTTTCCTTTCTTCTTTGTAGTTTGAGTTTGTTCTTTGTAGTGTGAGTTCTGTTCTTGGTAGCTTGATTTTGGTATTGTAAGATATTGCAATAAAAACACATAAGGTAAAATAGTCATTTGTCTTGATTATATTTTTTTCTTTAATTCTTTTTCTTTCTTGGAAGCCATTTAGAATATTGGAATAAGTTTGAATTTGTGTTTTTGTGGTTGGAAGCCTGATTTTGGTATTGCAAG